>JADMNL010000024.1:405187500-405427500 GCA_016271365.2 Neoceratodus forsteri
AGAATACACTGTTTTTTGCTGTTGTAAAGCCTTTTAAAATGTCAGACCTCAGGAAAAAATATCCTCCCACACCATTACAAAATAGTAATTAAACTGTATAACATGCCAAATTCTATATGGTTTTTGCTGTTGGAATACACATTTAACCATACTGGCATAAAGATAGCTGCTGTGCGTGAAGGGCTAAAGGTTTAGATGTCCATGCAGTAGGTGTTCTGCTGTGGGCAAAAGTGGGGTCTGTGATGTCATGTGCAGTATATTCTAAACCAGTACAAACTGGTACACGGTGTGTGTGAACATGCAAATGTGAGCATGAGTCCATCAGCAGGTATATTGGAAGAGGTGTGCTCAAAGGATTTCAAGTGCCATCAGGTTGTCTACAGTAGGGTAAGAGCAACACACAGCAAAGAACAAACCCCCTGTAGAAACGTACACCACGGTTGTGGAAGCACTCACAATCCACCTGAGAGAGAGATCATCACTTTGAACAAGCTGGGTAGTTTGCCAGGCAGAAACCCTTAAGTGCTCCAGCACAGAACTGCAATATTGGTACAAGAACTGCAAATGTACCTAATTATCATGCAGGTTGCTAACACCTCCTTACCATGTCATTAATTGGCATTTACATGCCATTATCAAGGTACTTTGCTCCTTATAGTGTCTGGAAGCTGTGGGCTGTCATAGTATACAAGGGCAATGTAAGCCCACATGTGAGAAGAGTGAGACATGCTGATGCAGCACACTGTACACTTGGCCAGAGTGCAATAAAAGTATTGCTGTGTTTAGAAGGGCCAGCATGGCAGTTGTAATCTGCTGATTAAAGACACCCTATATCAGGTTGACATCATACTGAGGTGCAATGCCCGCGTGGGTATCAAATCAAAGTACTTCACTGTCCATCAGCAGTACTGCAGAGACCTCCATTACAAAAGGGATAACACATGACAGGGTGTGTAGTTATAAGGGAATAATGCACACCAGAGGGGTTGATAGGCACGAGGCATAGCCGAGTGCCACATCCACCTGAGAAGTTCATTATTCCCTGATCACTGCACATCTTGGAGTTGGAGTGTGTTATCCCACTTATAAAATAAACTTTTATTTGTTAAAATAATATGTCGTTCAGGTGGGGTGTGCAGTTGTCAGAAGACAATCAGCAGTCATGTGATGTGTTTCACCCAGTGAGGTTACAGGATTTTCACTGCCTATTTTATAAAGTATTCAGCCATGCCCCAAGATCACTGCTGCATTGCAACTAGTTTTTACATGTCTCTAGTGTAGTTTTTTTGTGTGATCTACAGCCATCGGTGTCAGTGGCTCAGTTAGTACAGTAGCACATCCACCTCTGGGGCCAGAAGATCATGGGTTCTAACCCCACACCAGGTAATTGTAATAATACCCATAACTGTCAGTGTTGTGTAGTACAAAGGTGGCACTGCACTGCTGAGGTGCTGTCCTTCAGATGACAGGTTAAACCAAGTTCCCTTCTTCCCATCTCTGGTCACTGTCCAGGTGAAAGTTAAATATCCCATTGTGCTTATCAGTGAAGAATAGGGAAGTTTTACCAGTGTAATGGCCAACATTTCCCCATCAATAAAACAGGTCCAAATGTAACTGAGCCCCTAGGACACACCTGGAAACAAGGTGTCACAGCTTAGAGTGTCTTTCCTGATTAAAAATAAATATTTGTGCCCTGTCAAAACATGCTTTTGCAAGAATTAACTGGTGCTGAATTAGCTTGCACTGTGCAAACAACCAGTTACTGCCTTCACCAGGCTTCTAGTATACCACTGTGCCAAGTGTGCATGACTGTGTCTTTCATTGGCATGTGCTCCAGACCTGCCTTTGTGCTGCGGGGCAAACTGCTTAGTGACTCACAAACTGCAGCTTCCAAGACAAGAATTTGCTCACAAACTTACATCCAGATGCAAACATCCCTGTCTGTGCAGCACAATCACAGTTTTTCACCATGCACAACTTATCAACATTTTGCCCTAGCAATCATGAGAGTGAGTGAAAAAATGTATCTGCATGCATGATAACCATGTAATTACTAGACCAACGTGTGTAGAGGCCATATTCTTCTGTGATAGAGACCATTTTGTAAAATTGGTCAGCATAGACCCCTGTACGTTAGGATATCATCAATAATATTGTATGTAATTCTATGTGGGTAAGAAGGGTATCCACTAAACCACAGAGGACCCTTTTGACACATGTGGAGGACTCCACATATTCTGGACCCCTACCCCTACTGAAGAAAAGCTGTTCCTTGCCCAATCTGTGGAATTACCCTTAAAGTTGGAGCAACCAGGCTGTGGGGGCCACATTTTGGAGCACAGCAGAATGCAACACATGCGTGGCTTAAGCATCCAGAAGGGCAATGAGCCTACATGGGAGGCCCTTGACATAAGCCCTCTGTGTTCTCCTGCCATGACACAGGGAATGTCCTAGACTCCTGCCCCCTTGGGCCCCAAAGGGGCACCACAGTATTCAGCCTCCAATAACAGCATGAAAAGCTGAAAGGAAAGGTGGCGCGTTTATTTCTCTTTCCTTTTATTTATTTCAGTCTTTTTTAGAGGCTAAGGCAGTCTGAGGCAGCATGCTGTATCCCACAAGCCCCTGCTTGAGCAGAGCAAGGGATCCACAAGGCAGTTGACTAAGGCATCTATTAAAAGCCCAGTGTCTGGCCTACTTCCACCTCAATGGATCACCCCCTGTCCCCAAACGAAGCTCTGTGATTATATATAGGGGTGGCCAGGTGCTGAAAATGCCATCTAATGTGTTTTTTCAAACACATTTTGAGGTTTGTGATTTGCATTTATTGTAGCTGCATATCAATTATGTGTGGATGAAAAGCTGACAGATCATTTGCTTTGTGAACACTGATAACTATTTTTATGTTTGCTTGCAAAATGCATACAAACATGGTGGCATGGTGCGTGAGGTCTGTGGGTGTGTCAGGCTGTAAGCCAGTGAGGCATATGGAGACAGCAGCTACTCCCACTTTTCAACCAGTGGGACTGTGGGTGTCTGGGTTCATTTGAATACCATCATGTGATACTTTGTGCAGGGAGCTCCAACCTATCCCATGGTAGAACCATGCAAGTCTGCTGGCTGATGTTTTTCTGTTTTTAATTGGATGTGGCTGATGAGTTGAGGTATGAATCTGGCTGTGAGGCTGTGATTCATGGTAAGGGATCAATCTGCCAAGACGGCCTGGTGGTGCAGACAGGTGAGATGTTGTAATGACCTTACCTGTCACCACACTCTTGACCTGGGTTTGGGAACAAGCCTGAGGATCCATGGTGGGGGAGGCTGGGTGAGGACCAAGCAGCCTCCTGGCAACTATCCTTTCCCAGACTGGGGTAGTGGGTCATCCCAGCTCTTTGCTGCCTCAGGTGGAGGCCTGGTGGTAGCACCGATGATCAGCAGACAGACTTAGGTCAGGGGAAGGTGGAAGGAGTTGCGTTTTGGAGTGCATGCACACCTCCAGATGCATGCAGCTTCCATGCTGTCTTGGTTCAGGGACTAGGGAGAAAAAACAAGGAGGAAATTGGTAGGACCAGGGCTTTGTGAAGGCATGCCTGAGACACTGTGACTTGTTCTTCCGCTCCAGGTTGGAGGGCAACTTCTGGATGTGAGTACACTGAGGAGGAGGATAGCCCTCCCCTCTCTGGCCCATTTGGGGGGGAATCCACAGTGGAGTTTGCCCCTAGCCTGGAGAGAGGCATGTGATGGTCAATGGTGCATGGGGATGAGACTCAGTAGCCACCTGGTCTGTCTTGGAGGGATAAAAAAACCTTTATAAAAAAAAAGTGTTAATCTACCTATAAGGCAGATATGTGGCTGATAAGGAGACTAACTCCACTCCCAGCTCAGCACACCCTCCCCTACCTGATCCTCCAAACCTTTTGTTTTCCAAAACCAACCCCACTCCCAGCTCAATTATCTCCACTGACCTGATTCCCCAAACCTCTTGTTTCTTTTTTAAACCAACCCACTCCCAGTTTAGCTCTGTCTCCCTAACCTGATTCCTCGTACCTGTTGTTTCTTTTATTATACTTCATTAATTTTAAATGTATTTACATTATAAAAAAAGTTTTAATACAATGTATGTTATTTAGAAAAAAAGTATAAAGTCAAATGTATTTGAAACAATATATACATTTCGATAGTTTTGTCCTCAAATACGTAGGAGATTCAATACGTCAATGGTTAGAAAGAAATAAAGAAAAGCTAAGTAGTGTAGCAAGCATAGTACTGTGCTTGCATTAATATCTATTTCCAAACCATTTGAGGACCTGCAAAGGGGCATGTCCCTACTAAATGGGTATATTTCCATCACATGCACTTTAACACTCAGTAGCTCTGCAAAGAGTGTTTAAATATATTTCAGAACTGCACTGCTGTCTACTACAGAAGTTAGTGGGATAACATAAATAACTTCAGCCACCTAATACTTACAAAAAGAGTTTTTTTTTTAAACTTACAGATTTGTCCCCTGGTTTTTGTATTGGCTAAGTGGGACATTTCAAGACACCACATGTTATATGTTTTCCTTCTACCTACCAAAATGCTGTGCTGAAAAAATAATTCTCCCTATGCATTTTACATAAAGAGCCCTGTAACATCACCATGTGTGTGCCTCTACATATTTTTTATTTTTTTCCAGAATGAGTTAAAAAGTGACAATCTCGTATGTAACCTTCTCTGTCCCCCTAGGTTACATATGGGATTGACTGGTATAAGCGTGAAACTGTGCAAGAATCAGGGCACTGGATGCCAGGAACTGAAGGAGGCTCAGTTAGTTTGCTGTTCTGGCTGAAAAAGCATTTCAAAACTGCGGAGTTGCTCTGGCTGCCTTTAAAAGTAGAACCAGGCTATCTGTCTCTGTCCCACCCCTATCTACTTATGTAACAGCTGTTTATCATACCTGAGGAGTGTGACTTTTTTATCACCGTGTCATTGGCTTATTTCTAGCCAATCATAACACCAGATTAAGTCCTTTAAACTTTGCTTTGTCTGTGGATCAGTCAGTTTTCTTCCCAAACACCAAAAGAGAACATTCTCTGTCTCCTCCAAGCTTGCTGTTACAAACGTGTGACTGTGTTACAAACAGGACTGTGGAAACTGGTCAGAAATGTAAGCAGACATAAATGGAGCTACATAGCAGTGAAATAATGATTTTTTTGTACTGTCTGCTATAAATCTGGCTGCATTTTGTTGCTGGATTTGAAATGGGAGAATGCTGTGCACAAACTGGCATTCAGTAAGGTCTCTGGGGAGAGAGAAAAGGTCAATCATGTTTGTAACAAGGGACAGAGTTAATACATTTGCCCCTTTTACAACAGGATTTAGCTACTGGACATGGTTAATTATGTTAAATAAAGTTTGAATTTATAATGTATTTTACTGGGGTTCTTGACTGCTGTTTAAATGTATCCATTTATGTCTGAAAATGGCAAGTATTTGACATATTGTTCAAGGTTATCTATTTTGTGGCTCTAATAACTGCCTTCTGTGTGCCAGACATGCTGTGAATTTCATAGTTTTGCAATGTGCTAAACAGGTGTGTAAGGCTATGTAATTCATTGTGGATGTATGACTTTTGCAGGGTTCCAAACACCTTTTTTTAGTGGTCTTACGGTACTGTCCTGATTGTAACAGGGACAGAGGTAGCATGATAATGTTTGTAACAGAGACCTCCTAAAAATCTCTGTCCCAGTTACAAACAAGACTTTTGGTGTACCGTATTTTAGAATTGTGATTATTAAGAGATTTAATGAGATTTTTGTTTGCTTTTATTACGCATTTGTTTAGGGGGGTGTAACGAATTATTTTTGTTTTAAAATGGCCTTTCACATGCTTTGGGGAAGGGGGGCTGCCAGCTCATCTGAAAGCAAATTATTTCTGGAATGTTTGCTGCAAAGGTTGGGATTAAAATATGAAAGTACTGGGTGCTGTAGCCATTTACTGATGCACTTTAAGTGAAAAAATCATGAAAAACAAAACAGTATTTTCAAAAGTTGTCCTGACAGCCCACAACCAAGTTCAATTATGTTTGTAACAGGGACCTCAGGAAACCAGCGATCCCTGTTACAAACAAAACTTCTGGTGGTGCCTTATTTTTCATTGTTATTATCAAGAGATGTTACATGCTTTTTAGTTTGATTTGAGTGAGCATTTGTTTGGGAGGTGTAACAAAGAATATTTATTTTAAAATGGCCACTCACATGCTTTGAGGGAACGGGGGCTGCCAGCTCATCCAAAAGTAATTAAGAAATGGAATGTTTGCTGCAAAGTTTGAGATTAAAATATAAACGTATTGGGTGCTGTAGTCATTTACTGATGCATTTAAAGTGAAAAAAGCCTGGAATCTGTTTTAGCATTTTCAAACATTGTCCTAACAGCCTGCAACCAAGTTCAGTCATGTTTGTAACATGGATCTCAGGAAACCAGTGGTCCCTGATACAAATGGATGGGACTTCTAGTGGTACCTTATTTTTTAATTGTGATTATTAAGATATTCTACAAGACTTGTTTGTTTTGACTGAGCATTTGTTTTGGGGATGCACCAAAGGACTTTTCTTTTAAAATAGTCACCCACCTGCTTTGGGGGAGGGGGGCTGCCAGCTGATCCAAAAGTAAATTAGAAATGGAATGTTTCCTGCAAAGTCTGAGATTTAAAACAATAGACATATTGGGTGCTGTAGTAATTTCCTACTAAATTTAACGTGGACAAATGTCAATGACAATATTTTAGAACAAAAACATTTTGTAATTAAAAGCCCCTGTATGTTATAAAAAATAAAGACTGCAGTGGTAACTTGCTCCTTGGAAGCACAATGGCACCAATTAAATTTACAATATGGTTCTGGCCAAGGTATGGCTAATAGGGCAGTGGGAAGGGAGACAGTTGCCACCAGGTACCCTTGGGACTGCTGACAAGAGATGGAGAGGGATGGGACTGACCATAAGTCCCATGGTACAGCTGACAGGGCTAGAGAATTTTAGGAGTGTGCCACTAGGGCACTTGAGACTGCTGACAGAGATGGGATTGACCTTACATTCCAGTGGGCAGATAGGGAGGGCAGTGGGACTGACCTTGGATCCCATGGGACTGCAGATTTGATAGAGCATGCCAACAGGCCCCAGGGGCTGGGGATGAGGATGAGACTAACATCACATGCCAGGGACAGATGGGAAGGGGTGGGACTAACCTTAGGTACCACGGGACTGCTGACAGGGCTGGAGAGTTTTAGGAGTGAACCACCAGGCCCCAGGTACTGGGGAGGGGGATGAGACTGACCTTACATGCCAGGAGGATGATTTGAAGGAGGGTGGGACTTACCTTGGGATCCATGGGACAGTGGATTTGTTTAAGTGTGCCACCAGGCCCCAGGGATTGGGAACAGAGGTGAGACTGATCTTACGTGCCAGGGGCTGATTTGAAGGAGGGTTGTACTTACCTTGGGCTCCATGGGATAGTGGATTTGTTGAAGTCTGCCACCAGGCCCCATGGACTGGGGAGGGGGATAAGACTGACCTTACATTCCATGGGGCTGATTTGGAGGAGGGTGGGACTTACCTTGGGCTCCATGGGACAGTAAATTTGTTGAAGTGTGCCACCAGACACCAGGGACTGGGGATGGGGATGGGACTAACCTCATTTTAAGGGTGCTGAAGGGGAGGGGGTGGGACTGACCTTCGGTTCCATGGGACTGTAGACTTGTCAGTGTGTGCCATTAGGCCCCCTGGGACTGGGGAGGGGGATAGGATAGACTTCACATGCCTGGGGCTGATGGGGATGTGGGACTGCCCTTTGTCCAATGGGACTAAGGATTTGCTGGAGTGTGCCACCAGGTTCAAGGGACTGGGGAGGGGGATGGTACTGACCTCTGTGCCAGGGGGCTGATGGGGATGGGGTGGGACTGACCCTGGATCACATGGGATTGCTTACAGGGCTGGAAAATTTAGGAGTTCACCACCAGATCCCAGGGACTGTGAAGGGGTGGAACTGAACTCATGTGCCAGGGCCACAGATGGGAAGGGGGTGGGACTGACCTTGGATGCCATGGGACTGCTGACAGGGCTGGAGAGTTTTAGGAGTGTGCCACCAGACCCCAGGTACTAGGGAGGGGATGGTACTGACCTTACATGCCAGGGGGATAATGGGGAGGAGGAGGAGGATGAGACTTACCATGGGTTCCATGGGACTGTGGATTTGTTGGAGTGTGCCACCAGGCCCGAGGAACATGCGAGAGGAATGGGACTGAACTCATGTGCCAAGGGTCTAATGAGGAAAAGCTGGGACTGACTTTGGGTTCCATGGGACTGCAAATTTGTTGTAGTGTTCCATCAGGCCCCATGGACTAGGGATGTAGATGGGACATACCTCATGTGCTAGGGGGTTGATGGAGGGGGTTTGGGACTGCCCTTGGATCCCACAGGACTGCTAACAGGGATGGAGAATTTTAGAAGTTTGCCACCAGGCCCCAGGGACTGGGAAGATAGATGGGACTGACCTCACATGCCAGAGTGCTGATGGGGAGAGGGGTGTTACTGACCTTGGGTCCCATGGGACTGCTTACATGGCTGGAGCATTTTAGAAGTGTGCCACAAGGCTCCAGGGGCTGGGGAGGGGAATGGGACTGACCTCACATACCACGGGGCTGATGGAAAGGGGGTGGGACTGATCTTGGGTCACAGGGTGCTACTGACAGGGCTGGAGAATTGTAGCATGGTCTACCAAGCCCCAGGGACTGCTGACAAGGATCTGGAGGGGGAGGGAAATGAGAATAGTGTCTCCCTTTTGTCTGCAATTCTGTGGGTGTCCATGCTTACCTCCATTTAGTTCGCAAGCCAGTTGCTGCAGTCATGTGTGCCTCCATTTGATTTACAAGCCAATGGGTGTCCGTGCATGTCTCCATTTTGTTTGCAATCCAGTGCTTGTGTCCATGCCTGCCTACATTTTGTTTGCAATTCAGTGGTTGTGTTCATGTCTGCCTCCATTTTGTTTCCAATCTAGTGGGTTGTCCACATTATCATTTGTTCTCATCTGGTGGATTCAATTATGTCATCACCTGGGGTCTGCCAGGTCCCTGGTCAATCTTTCATGGGGCCCTGGTGAGTGTGGAAGTGGCATACTGCACACAGCAGGTTGACTTGAGTCACAGTGGACCGGTGCCAGGGTTCTTGTCTGGTGGATTTAGTTACACCATCACCTGGGGTCTGCCACATCCCTGATCAATCTTCATGGGGCCCTGGTGGGTGTGCAGTTTGTGTACTGCACTCACCTGCTAGATTGAGTCACTGTAGGCAAGCACCCATGTTCTGCTCTGATGGATTGAGTTACACTGTCAACTGGGGTGTGCCACGTTCCTGGTCAATCTCTCATGGGGTGCTGGTGTGTTTGCAAATGGTGTAATGTGCACACCAGCTTGAGTGACTCACTGTAGGCTAGTGTCCATGCTCATGTCTGTTGGATTCAGTTATGCTGTCACATGGGGTCTGCCAGATGTACCTATGTGCATTTGTTGGAGGTATTAGGTCTGTAATAAGCAATGTATATAGTGTGTATAGTGTGGTGTTATGGTTAGGGTTTTAGTTAATTTTAGCTAGTGTCTGGTATTTCTAGTTAGTATAGTGAATTTGTTGTATTAGGAACTTCCTTCAAGGTGATGGTATGCAATCATAGAACTTTTATGTTGACTGAGTCATAACTTTAGACATTAAACATGAAGTGGAAAAGAATAAAGGACTCTAATTGCCTGATTTTCTTTTTTCCACAACGTTTTCTGGGACTGCGTAAAGTTTTTTAATTTTTCTCTGTCCTGTTACATACGTTATTGAAACATTTTGTCACAGATTTTTGGAGTTTAATTTTTAACGTGATCAAAAAAGGTTTTAAATATCATCTACTCTTACCCGCGGTTATGTACAAATGAATTTTAATCTGTGACTACCCAAGAAATGTAGGTGAGGGAAAACTTTGAAATTACTTTGCCCCTTAATTCTCTGCCACATGTCAGATTGATGGTTATCACATTCTTTTGCATGCAAATATTTTGGCGTTGCTTAGTGAATTAACCAAATGAGTTAAAGTATTGCAAATTCATGTAGAGATTCAAAAATATTTATACAAAACTTTTTTCCAGTTAACATATTCTCTGTCCCTGTTACGTATGTTACCTGGTTACTGTTTCCAAACGTTAGGGACTGTACTTAGAAAACCACAAGTTATATTATCTTCTTGTTGCCCCCTTTAGTAAAGGATATTAAGGGTAAAGTATTGATAATGAAAGAAGAAAGAAATGACAACATTTATTTTTCCACAGTCATGTCCCACATATGTCCCCTATTACTGTGGATAGACCCAGAGTCATTTTTATGTTTGCTTGCACACATGTGCAAGAAACATAGTGCCATCATCTGAGTTTTTTCAGAGGTGTGTCAGCATCTTCCAATTCAGTCAGTGTGTTTGCAGGTGTGGTCACAGTTCTCCAATCACTGCTGGAGCTGTCTATGACAGCAGTTGAAAATGCAGTGGCATACAGTTGAAAGAGGGAGCTACGCTTCAGTGAGCAGCTCCTCACCACCCCCCCACACACACACAGATCAACTGTGTCGGTTGCCTGATAGGATGGTGTAGTCTTGTCTAGCTTAGAGAGACAAGCCATACATCATTACTTTAATAAACTGTTCCCTGCCACAGCAGGACCATCAAAATGTGTGGGTGCCTAACAGCCCTTACACATGCCAGCTCTCCAAAGCACCCCTTCATGGACTCCATGGGTTCTAATCCTCCAGAAAAAAATACCTCAGCATTTGATGTGAAAACTCAGACTTTGTTGTATGTGTGTAATTCCAAGCATTTTCTCTTACTAGACTCTGTCAATGTGAACTCCCTGCTACTAAAACCTATGCAAACGAACTTGAGCATACTGTACTACCTGCAGCTGAAGCAAAGAACAGCCGGAATGCACAAAGGAGAACATACTGCTATGCATTTCAGCAGCAGCCAGTGAGGGAGGTTTTCATGACTGAAGCACTTTAATGTGCCTTTTAGTGCTGTCCTATACACACACCCCTGTGTGGTAATTCACTGAACTGCACATAGTCTGGTAATGCAACT
The DNA here is from genome assembly GCA_016271365.2 of Neoceratodus forsteri. Lineage (NCBI taxonomy): Eukaryota > Metazoa > Chordata > Ceratodontiformes > Ceratodontidae > Neoceratodus > Neoceratodus forsteri. Next base: position 405,198,638 of record JADMNL010000024.1, read on the forward strand.
TCAAAATATTTTTTTTTTCTCTGAATTGCCGTGAGCTGGCATTTAGATAGAATCTCACAGCTCTTTCTCAAATCAGATGCTCAATGAAGTCACATCACCTTGTGACCCTAAGCATCTTAGGGTTGGACATGTGCCCTAACAAAATAGCGAAAACTAGGTATAGAAAAAAAACACAAATTCAACCGTAGCTCACAATCAAATCCACCCTTTTCTCCGGCGAATCTGAAGCTGCCTAACAGCCCACCCCTGGGTGCTCATGCACTCCCTCCACCCGCACAACATATGGCTGATGGGGGTGCTGTTGCATTTTATTTCATAATTTCCTGACTTGGTTTGCTGGCCAAGGCACCGAGCTTCACCTGAGCTCTTTCCTTGTAAGACTGCTTGAAAGGCAGAGTAGAGAAACTTACCAGAGCAAGGGAAAAGGATTAAGACTTAGTTTGGCTAAGCAGATTTACTGTGTGGTGGTGTTTTTATTTTCTACTCACAGGGATTGCTACTGTTTGTTGCTAACATTTCATTGCTTTATTTTTTCTCTGATTCAAATTGTTGTTGCTGGTATACCTTCTTCTGCATTATTACAAGGTGTGCCTACAGGTGTGTGCTAACAGATTACTGCTGTAATCTTCTGATTCAAATTGTTCTTTTGCAAGGTATATCTTCTGTTACTGCTTTATTTTTCTCTGGAGCAAAGTGTTTCTTACAGGGTATATCTTCTCTGAAATTACTGTATTACAGGTGGAGCTTACATTTTTGTGACTTTTTATCATTGGGCTAAGCAAAATTACTGTTTGACACTGTGTTTTATTTTATTCTTGTTTGTTGAAAAGGTTTGTTGTCTCAGAGGTGTTTCAGTCTCCTTCTCACATTGAAGGAGCTAATTGCTTTTCCTCCCACAGCTCTTCCAAAGGATTAGGTGTGTATGTGGGGATGGAGCTGGCAAACTGTCAGTAATTTCCAACAGAAAGAAGGGTTAAAAAGTCAGGTTAGTTGATATCTTGGAGGTAGAAGACTTGGTTTGCTGACCAAGGCACCTAGCTTCACCTGAGCTCTTTCCTTGTAAGACTGCTTGAAGGCAGAGTAGAGAAACTTACAGAGCAAGGGAAAAGGATTAAGACTTAGTTTGGCTAAGCAGATTTACTGTGTAGTGGTGTTTTTATTTTTACTCACAGGGATTGCTACTGTTTGTTGCTAACATTTCATTGCTTTATTTTTCTCTGATTCAAATTGTTTGTTGCTGGTATACACCTTCTTCTGCATTATTAGAGGTGTGCCTACAGATGTGCTAACAGATTACTGCTGTAATCTTCTGGTTCAAATTGTCTTTTGCAAGGTATATCTTCTGTTACTGCTTTATTTTTCTGGAGCAAAGTGTTTCTTACAGCGATATCTTCTTCTGAAATTATTACAGGTGGTGCTTTACAGGTTTTACAGTTTTATCTAACATTAGGATAAGCTTTCAGGGTTACTGCATTTGTTGTTGACTGATTGTTTCTGCTCTTACCTCCTTGTTCTTTAGTCATTGGTTCTTCTTTTTAGGCAGGGAAGGGTGAGCCACCCACCCCATCCCCAACCACCCCACGCTACACTCCTTTTATAGGGTACCACAGTTGTGACATTTCCTGTGGCAGAGCAGGAAGGGGCGGATCAGTGGGGCCTCCACAAGGTGATCTCATTTACAGGGGCACTAGTAATTTAACTTGTTATAACAAGTTAAACAAAGCACAATTAAACCATTACTTGCATTTTTTTTTTCTTTTTTTCCTTCTAATTACTCTGACTAGGTTACAAACCCAGCAACTTATTTGGAATGGATTTCATTAATTGCAGGTACTGTGGAACAATTTTCAGAAGGACAGTCTTACAGGATTTAGGACACTGTCCTATATGCTGGGCCTTTGAAGATCTTAGGGCTCAGCTCCGGGCAGCATGGGCAGAGATTGCACGCCTCAAATTTCATATTGAAGAGGAAATACATTATAAGAACCACCCGCCATTTCCCCAGCATCCAACAGAAAAACCTCGACCAGAGAGGGTAGTTGGTCCAGGAGGTTGGCAGGTGGTTAGAGGAGCAATCAGGTGCCCCATCTCTGCCTCCAACACATTACCTCAAAACCATATAAACACTACAAACAGGTATCTGCCTCTATCTCTGAAATCAAATAAAGAGGCAGAAGACACTGCAAGCAGGACACTGCGGCACAGGAGCTAGCACAACAAAACTCACCCAAATCAGGAACCAAAACAAAACAAGCACAAGGAAATCCAAAAACTTTTGATCATAGGAGACTCCATGATTGGGGAGTTCATACCCATCTCCAGCTAGGGTGATGGTCAGATGTCTCCCAGATACATCAGCATGGAGAGACACTGGACCGCATTACTAAAATTGTTCACAAAGCAGGAGAAAACATTGATGTCCCTAGCACACATAGGGACTAATGATCTCGCCAGCCGGTCATTGTGGAAACCAAGGAACACCTGACTAGGCTGGGTGACAAACTATCATCTATTTCGTCTGACATCTTCTCTGACATCCACCCAGTCTGGGAGAGGGGTGCAGATGGACGAAGGTCAGAGAGGGAGACAGGGAGCTAAACACGTGGCTCAAGGGCTGGTGCCAGGAAAAAGGACACAGATTTGTAGGAACTGGCAACAGTTCTGGGAGCGAAAGTTCTTTAAATTTGATGGACTGCATCTGACTAAAGAGGGTCAGTGCATTGGGGCAGAAGTTTGACGTCTTTGCAGAATATTTAAACTAGCAATGGGAGAGAGGTGCAGCACCCCATATGTCGAATGGGAAGAACACCCCTCCCCTCAGCTAGTGGTCAAACAGGAATTCAGCATGTTTGCCATTCATTTGCATCACCAGGTAAGAAAAAGGTTTGTCTCCACACGACGCACAGGGTAATGCCAAACTTCACCCAACAACTAACACACCAAAATCTGGCCAATGAAAAATCATGTACACAAATGCTCACAGCCTGAAAATAAGATCCCAGACCTGCAGGCAATCAATGTCAGAGGCTAAACTGGACATAGTACCAATTAGTGAGACGTGGTTTACCAGTAACCACACTTGGGAGACTTCCAGTACCTGGCTATGTATTGTTCAGAAGAGACCGAGGTGCAAAAAGGGAGGAGTGGCCCTGTATGTTAATGAAAATATCAAAGCTACAGAAATTCAGAATACACATAAGGAGCCAGAAGAACTGTGGGTCACCCTGGAAACAGGAAATGGGACAACCATAAGAACTGGGGTTGTCTACAGGCCCCAGACCAGAGGAGGACATAGACACATTACTGTTAGAAGATATACAAAACATGACAGCTAAAGGGAGGTTCTGATAATGGGAGACTTCAACATGCGGATACAGATTGGTCAATACCAGCAGGAACATCTGCCAGAACTAGACTCATAGTGGATTCCTGCAGGAGGGCCTCAAACAACTGGTACAGCAAACCCACAAGAGACAGGGCTATCCTAGATCTAGTACTGACTAACAAAGAAGGGATCACAGATCTCCAGGTAGAAGGTCACCTGGGGGCCAGTGACCATCACATGGTATGGTTCAATTTGGCTACTACATCTAAATCATCCCATTCCAAGGCAAAAATATGGGACTTCAGAGGAGCTGACTTTGATAAGATGGCCAACAGAGTTAAGCTAGCCCTGGCAAAAAGAAACACAGGTGAGGGGGTACAGGCAAAGTGGGCAAGCATTAAGGATGCAATACTTGAAGCAACATCCCATTGTGTCAGACAGAAAGGAAGTGCAAAGAAGAAGGAAACCACTTTGGTTCTCAAATACAGTAGCAGAAAGGTCAGAGCCAAAGGCTGGCCTTCAGGAAATATAAGGGAACACAGCGGGATGAAGATAGGAGGCATACCAAACTGCCCTAAGGGAAGCAGGTAAGGCAGTAAGGCAGGCATAGTCCCAAACTGAGGAAACACTAGCACGAACAGTAAAGAAGGTGACAAGACTTTCTATAGATACATTAGTGAAAGGAGAAAGTCCAGAGGGGTATTGCTAGCTTAATGGAGAAAAGGGCATGTGAGGAGGAGGACCCTGTAAAGGCATCTATTCTAAATAGATACTTTGCGCAGTATTTACTGAAGAGAAGGTAGGGCAGGGCCCACAGCTCAGCATCATGGACAGGGAGGGAGGTGAGCACTACTCCTTCTCACAAAGAAAGGGCCTACAAGAGCTTGCCAAGCTCAGGGTGGATAAGGCAATGGGACCTGATGGCATACATCCCAGGGTACTTAAGGAGCTAAAGGAAGAACTAGCAGAGCCATTAGCAGAATTGTTTAGTGAGTCTCTGAGCACAGGAGAGGTCCCAGAAGACTGGAGAAGGGCTCATGTGATCCCGCCCACAAGAGTGGTAGCAGGGAGGAGGCGGGGAACTACAGACCGTCAGTCTTACCTCAGTAGTGGGCAAGATTATGGAGGCACTCCTTAAGGAAAGGATAGTGCAACACCTGGAATCCATGGGAGCAGGATCCAAGACAGCATGGGTTTACAAAGGAAGGTCCTGTCAAACTAATCTCATAGATTTCTTTGACTGGGTAACCAGAGTGGTGGACCAAGGGGGAGCAGTTGATGTCGCCTACTTGACTTCAGCAAAGCTTTTGACACTGTTCCACATAGAAGATTGATAAATAAGCTGGGTAGGCTCAGGGTGGGTCAGAAGTTGGTCAACTGGGTGTCAAACTGGTTGACGGACAGAAAAGAGAGTGGTGGTAAATGGTATACAGTCAGAAGAGATGCAAGTCACAAGTGGGGTACCTCAGGGATCAGTCCTGGGGCCAGTCCTCTTCAACATCTTCATTAGTGACCTTGCAGATGGACTAGAGGGTAAGGCTTGTCTGTTTGCAGATGACACCAAGATCTGCAACAGAGTAGATGATCCAGATGGGGTGGGCAGAATGAGAAGAGATCTGGATAAACTAGCAGAATGGTCAGAAGAGTGGCAACTGGATTTAATGCAAAGAAGTGCAAAATCATGCACATAGGGAAGAGAAACCCTAGAACCACCTATAGGCTGGGAGGAGTTGCTAGCAGTCACAAAGGAAGAAAGAGACTTGGGCATCATCATCACTGATGACCTAAAATCATCCAAGCAGACCTCTAAAGCAGTAGGTAAGGCTAGGGGGTGTTAGGGTGTATTAGTAGGGTATCACAAGTCGTAAGAGGGAGTAATACCCTCTGTACAAGACACTGGTTAGGCCCCATCTGGAGTACTGTGCAGTATTGAGGCCACACCTTCACAAGGACATTAACCAAATTGAGGCAGTCCAGAGAAGGGCAACCAAAATAGTGCAGGACTGCATCAGAAGACATATGAGGACAGATTAACGGAGCTCAATATGTATACCCTTGAGCAAAGGAGGGAGAGGTGATATAATCGAGGCATTCAAACACCTTAAGGGCATAAACAAGGTGAAAGAGTCTAACGTTTAAATATAAGAAAAATAGCAGGACAAGAGGACACAGCATGAGATTAGAGGAGGCCGATTAAGAGGAATGAGGAAATTCTTTTCACAGAAAGGGTGGTGGATGCATGGAATGGCTTACCACCAGAAGTGGTGGCTATGAATACAGTGCAGGGCTTCAAACAGGCATGGGATAGGCATAAGGGAGCAATACAAATGACTATGAATAGATAGGCCACTGACAGAGCAAAGGCCGATGGCACATTTATAAGGTAGAAAAAGAAATGGGCAGACTGGATGGGCCTTGCGGTCCTTATCTGCTGTCAACTTCTATGTTTCTATGATCCCGTTGCTGGTACCATACTGATACAATAATTCTTTTTATGGCTCGAAAACTGCTTGACATTAGCTGAATTATAAATGGCATCCCTGTTTGACGCTGTAGTGTGGAATATGGTGGTGCTCAAATTTTAAGCCAAGTATTACGTGCAGATATGTTGTTATTGACTCATGTCTCTTACCATTCTGTATATCTATTGATTTTTTCAATTCACTTTTGCTGATAAATGTTGATCGCAGGGATTCTGGTGTCACAATTCAGTTCAGCGCATGTAACATCTTAGTGCAGATGCTAAGTAACTGTTTTAAAATGCTGAAAAGTTAACAGTCATGAAAATGCATGAACTTCTTTCTTCAGTGTCTGGAGCTGTAGTGGTGTTATTGGCAAGTGCATGTCCCTTTGCTTCAGATCTATCAGTGAGATGTCTATTCTGTGCAAAGGACAGTGGCTGAATGTTATCAGCTGACAGTTTTCATTTCATTACCAACAGATAAATATTCAGGGTTTTGCAAATGCAACTTTGCTGGCAGCACAGTTTCATGCCCCCAAGTGTCTGTCATCAGTTAGTGGTTATATCTTAACCGATGATCACAAAAAGTATGAAAAAGATTTGCCGCTGAATAATGTAAATGCCAATCCACCTAAGCACCTTTAGGCTGCAAACAGAATTTGAACGTATAGGGATTCTGGACCGGTGTATCACTCCATGGCACAGCAACGGTTAATAAGTTTAAGCATATTCTCAGGACATTGTTTGACTTGCCCCCTCTCCCCACTACGATCCTGGTCACCTCAAATAAACCTGACATTTTAGTATCGGTTTTACATCTTGGCTCAGTTAGGCAATCAGCGCTGTAAGAACATAAATGGACATATAAATGGGGACTATAAGAACATGCCGTGGGTGCTTATGCCTTAGTCCAGCTGTGCAATATCAGCCTGAAGCTCCGGTAGGGCTTACTGTCTACCACTTTGTTCACCCCCCATGTACCTGTACCATTTCACATCCTCCCTTGCCTTAGTCCAGCTGTGCTACATCAGCCTGAAGCTCTGGTAGAGCTTACTGTCTACCACTTTGTTCACCCCCCCCATGTACCTGCACCACTTCACATCCTACCTTGATCTACAGTGAGTGGATCCCTCATTCATACGTCACATATGCACGCACAAAAAAAAAAAAAACCCGGTCTTCAAAAATTAAGATACATTTATTATGTTTGTTATGTTTGCTTGCACACATATGCAAGAAACATAGTGCCATCATCTGAGATTTCGGAGGTGTGTCACCCCCTCTTCCAATTCAGTCAGTGTGTTAGCAGGCTCGGCCCCTGTAAGCCAATGCATGCTGGAGCTGTCTACGACAAGCTCCAAAATGCAGTGGCATACATTTCAAAGGGGGAGCTACGCTTCAGTGAGCAGAGATAAGATATCACTTGCTCATGCACAGCTTCCCTCCACACACACACGCACATGCAGGTGTCCGCGCCCTCCCCGCATGCACGCACACACTGTATAGCTGACGAGGGTGCCCAATCCCCCGTCGGCAGTGCTGCACTCCCTGTGGCCCCCAAAAGCCTTCCAAATGCCATGCTGGGGTGGGCAACTCATGATATAGCAGATGGGGTGTGCCCAATCCCACGTCGGCTCCACTGTCCTCACCCCTCCCGAATACTAGGTGCCACGCTGGGAGCCCACCCCAGCATGGCAATCGATGCTTTGGGCGATGGGGGTGCCCAATCCCCCGTCAGCTGAACACCCCCCAACCATCCTTGTGCCACGCTGGGAGCCCACCCCAGCATGGCAAACGTCCCGCGTCGTCATTGGAAACAAAAAGAACACCTGTAAAGAAAAAACGGTCCCACGCAGTCTCCCTGGCCCCCCTCCTACAACCTGCACCCACCCACTGTGCACCCTACCTCCCCACACCCCCCTCACCCCATACTTACCTCCGGACCTTGGCGTGACGATCTTCAGTGGACCGGGAACACGTCTGCACTCTTCAAAGCCGACCGCGAACTGAGGAAATGCCAGTAAACTATATAATGGGCTAGATAGGGGGTTTTCAACTTTGTTGCATATCTCACGCATTTTTTGGAATTTTTGCACCAAATTTTCAACATAGGGTTTTTGGGACCCCTTCTCATGAATGATGTCACTGTCATGGCATTATTCAGGCCCGAAGGGTGATTTCGCAGTCACTGCGCAGTCACTGCATGAAATCACCCTTCGGGCCTGAATAACACCATGACAGTGACATCATTCATGAGAAGGGGTCCCAAAAACCCCATGTTGAAAATTTGGTGCAAAAATTCAAAAAATGACTGTTTTACGAGCGTGCATTGCGCAGTTCCTACGCAGGCTCGTAAGTTCGCGAATTTTCAATATTTTCACTCCAGATTTTCAACATTGCCATTTTACCACACCTTCTTATGAGTAGTACAGCTGTCATTTTTCACTCCTCACCAAAATGTGTTTCCATTCTATGGCGCATAAATGGCACAGTCAGTGTGCAAAATCAATGTCTGGGACAAATTAAGAAATTCACAGTGACACTGTTCATGAGCAGAGGTCTTAAAATGGCTATGTTGAAAATTTGGTGAAAAATTCCTAAAAATGACTGTTTTGCGAGCGTGCGTTGCGCAGTTCCTACGCACACTCATAAGGTCGCAAATTTTCAATATTTTCACTCCAGATTTTCAACATTGCCATTTTACCACACCTTCTTATGAGTAGTACAGCTGCCATTTTTCACATCTCGCCCAAAATGGGTTCCTGCCCATGTAGCGCTTAATGGCGCAGTCAGTGTGTGAAATCAATGTACAGGATAAATTAAGAAAATCACAGTGAAACTGTTAATGAGCAAAGGTCTTAAAATGGCTATGTTGAAAATTTGGTGAAAAAATTCCAAAAAATGACTGTTTTACGAGCGTTCGTTGCACAGTTCCTATGCACGCACATAAGTTCGCGAATTTTCAATATTTTCACTCCAGATTTTCAACATTGCCATTTTACCACAACTTCTTATGAGCAGTATAGCTATCATTTTTCACATCTCACCCAAAATGTGTTTCCACCCATGTAGCACACAATGGCGCAGTCGGTGTGCCAAATCAATGTACGGGACAAATTAAGAAAATCACAGTGACACTGTTCATGAGCAGAGGTCTTAAAATGGCAATGTTGAAAATTTGGTAAAAAAATTCCTAAAAATTACTGTTTTACAAGCGTGCGTTGCACAGTTCCTATACATGCTCGTAAGTTTTCAAATTTAATATTTTCACTCCAGATTTTCAACATTGCCATTTTATTACACTTCCTTCTGAACAGTACAGCTGCAATTTTTCATATGTCGCCCAAAATGTGTTTTCGCACATGTAGCGCACAATGGTGCTGTTGGTGTGCAAGAGCAATGTTTAGGACAGATTAAGAAAATCACAGTTACACTGTTTATGAGCAGAGGTCTTAAAATGGCTATGTTGAAAATTTGGTGACAAAAGTCCATAAAATGAACGTGCTATGAGTGAGCATTGTGCAGTTTCCACGCACCCTCATTAGTTCATGACTTTGTAATATTTTCAGTCCAGATTTTCACCAGTGGCATTTTTCCACACTTCCTTATGAACAGTACAGCTGTCATTTTTCACAACATGGCTGAAGTGTGTTTTCACACTTTCAGCGCAGAGATGCGTGGTCGCTGTGGGAAATCATTGTTTGGCACAGATAAAGAAAATCACAGTGACACTGTTCATGATCAGAGGCACCAAAATGCCTGAGTTGACAATCTGCTGTAAAAAATCCCCAACCTAATTATATTACGGGTGTGCATTGCACAGTTTCTATGTACGCTCGTGACTTCACCATTTTTTTTAATATTTTTACTACAGATTTGCCACATTGCCATTTTTTACACCTCCCCATGAACAGTACAACTGTCATTTTTTACATCCTGTTCAGAATGTTTTAGCACCTGTGGTGCTAAATGCCGTAGTCACTGTGCATAAGCAGCTTTCAGCTAACAAACTGATATTCCCCCTGTTCATGAGGTGGGGTCTCAAAACAAACATGTTGAAAATTTGGAGTGAAAATACCAACGAATGCCTGGGGTATTAGGGTTTCCAACCATAACTCCCAACCCTGTAGAGAATGACAGGCATCAGGGGTGTGACTTGGGATTCTTGCCTGTGATGCTCATACCATTCCACACCCTGCAGTCAGTGAGAGGCATCGAGGTATGCCTTGGACTCTTTGGCCCCAAACTTCACACCATTCTCCTATATCGCACCCATCTCACCATATTTCCTAATGAAATGGGGTGCGCATAAGGGCCAAAGACCCCAAGGAACACCGTGACACTTGTCAGTGTCTGCAGGGTGGGGTGTGGTGAAATGGCATGGCCGTTATGCCTGACGACCCAAACGCACACCCCAATGCCTGTCACTCTCTGCAGGGTGGTGGTGGGGTTGGCTTCAGTTCAATACTTCACTGCCATTCCTGTTACGCAGCTCTGTAACTTCTACACTACCACTGCCAATGCCAGCAAGCAAACATTCGGCATTGACAAATGCTTGTTATGGCTGCATTGTGAGAGCTATGCTGATATATTGCTGACCTACAGAGAAAAGGGCACTCAGTGGGTGTGGACAGACATTGAATGCATCACAAATGTTTGCTCCACAGAGAGCAGAGATGAAGCACATAATACTAAATCAGTGTGTTTGCTGTTTCTCTCTCTGTGCCCCTCCCCCAGCAACAGAGATGCTCTTTTTGTCTCCCTTCCCCCACCCCCTACCTTTGCTAAATCTACTTATGTATCTCCCTCTCCTGCACACTACAACAACAAAAAATCCCTTTCCCGACTGGTCTGACCCCCCCACCCCACCCCACCCCGCTGGCCTCTGTTCCACCACAACTCAAACTTTCATTCCCCCCATATCATTATACAGGGCTTGCTGTGTAAAAACATCAATTGCAATGCCTCAAATGCAATGCAGCATTGGGTACTGTTGTGCTATTACTGTAAACGTTTGGATTCAAGTAAAAATTGGCCAAGACAAGCAGAAATCCAGCTAAAAGGGGAATGGCAACTGTGAAGAGAATGAGTAAGATGGGTCAACATACTTGTGTGCAGCCCATTATTGTAAAGCCATTGTGTATCGGTGGCTTCAGGTCCAGACATTGCTTAGCAATATGGACTTCTGCACAGATAGAGCCCAGTGTGGTAACATTGCAGACAGCATCAGTCATTAATAAATACCTATTTAAAGAATTTCATCATAACACAATTTGCTCTCAAAATGTTTAGCTTCCACCTGCTGCAAAAGAGCACTTCCTGATGCAACACCTCTTAAAGAGATATGCGCCAAGTGTCATTGAGCTATAAGGCAGGAGTGCAAGAGACTGTATTCTGGCAATCATCTTTGCATATTGAAATAGTTCCTTGCCAGTGTCATGAGAAATGTGTTACTTCTAAAATCACTGGTCTCAAATTTCAAAACTGGCCCTAGAGCAATGCAAGAAGTGGTAAACAGCAGCTTGCGTCAACTGCCAGTGCACCAGGGACCCTGCACAAGATTTTAGTACTGGTGGGGTACCAGTGCCAAACTCCATGGACTTGCCACAACTGTTCCTGTGCGCCAAACAAGTGGTAAATGGGAGGGGTTTGACAGGGGAAGTTGTCACCTCCAGGCCACAGAACAGCCGGCCCACCCCTGCCAAAACAACTGTGGTCAGGAGGGCACAGTACCCACAAAGTGTCCATGCCTACTGTTGTGTAGGTGCACCAGATGGGGGAGCGGGGAGCTGGGGAGCTACTTGGGCACAGTGTGGGGTGTCATGCAATTACTTGCATGTGGCAGAACGTGGGAGCTGGGGTGTTACGTGGGTTGGGCAATGGGGGTACAGGCACATCTGAGGGCAGGGCACTGGGTGGACCTTGGGTGCTATTTGGGTTGGGGTGCTGGGGGCATGTGGAGTACAGGGAACCAGGGAGAGAAAGGAGAGTTGGGGTGCTATGTGGAGTGGGGAATGGGTGTGTGGTTCCACACATACTCCTGGTGGGTGGATGGTGGGTGATGTGCTGCTACATGCCATGTGAGTGCTGTTTGCCATGTACCAGGGCCATTGGATGGGGATAATGCCCCAAACATGGAGGGATGGGTCACACCCATTGTTTGTGGGTCACTGTGTTGGAGGGTTGGATGCTGTGCATCAGAGGCATTGCCCACATAGTGCCAGACATCCACAGGTTGGTCCTTGCCCAAGGACCCCTTACATGGATGTGCACTGCATCTGTCAGGACCAGGTACTATAGGTCCTGGCAGCAAGTGAGGACACAGTAGGCATTGCAGGCAGTCAGATCTGTGGGCTGGACTGGCAGCGGGGATCTGACCACAACAGGGGGACATGGGCTACCCCCTTACCTGCACCTGCCTCAAGGTGTGGTGCAAGGGCTGTTATACCAGCTCCAGGCTTGTCTAACCTCTAGGGGGCACTGTGGCCAGTAGGGGAGTTTCAGGAATCCCAAAAAAGGTGGATGCTGCAGCTCTGGCCTGCTGCAAACCCCCTTGTTCCATGGCACGCACCCAGCTTGGGTACAGGGCTGGCACAAGGCCAGTTCAGTGCAAGGGCACCTGATTTCCACTCAGCCTGCATTTGAAAATTGGGACTGCAGCAACTTTTGACACAAGGTGCTCCTTGCGTTAATTCTGTTTGACCTTGCATCAGTTACGGGGCTTTGAAAATCGAGCCCATTGACAGCATTGCATGAATTCAGGATGTTGTCTGGATTCAAGGCAAATGAGACAAGAAAAGAAGTTATATGATTCATTCCACTACATGCCTACTTATGGTACGCTCATTAATATCCAGCCATGCCCCTTTAAATGGGCTCTTACCTTTTTGAAATATCTGGGGATACATCTGTCAATATTCTTTTTAGGAGATTAAATATGTGCCTCTCACTCAAACAATGCTGTAAGATTTGAGCAGATGGGCCCTTCTTCCTCTGCCTTTTATTTCCCTAGATATACGATCCAAATGAATGGTTTTCCATGGTTATTGTGTTAGTTTACTACCTCCCGATGTTTCAGTCATCCCACCTCTGCATTTAATTTGTGGAATAAAAATATTTACTGCTCCCAGCTGGTTGTACTAATCAAGCCACGAGGATCTGTAAATGTTTCTGTATTTAACAGATTACCTGACTAGGCACCCACAGGACTCCTGGTGTGGAAAAAAAACTAGAGAATTACATCTCCACATCCTTGGGCTGCTAGAGGGATGTGAGGGTGATCTATACATCATCATTGTTGCATAAGTGAATCAGGAACTAGGGCTGAAGTTGGGTGTGTGACTTGAAAAAGTCTACAGGATTACCCTCATACAAATCTTTGAGAAAAGACCCCCTCCCTGCACCACACTGGCATACCTAGCCAGTGTAGTATCGTTCATTTATTGTTGGGAGGATATGAATCAGGGTAAGTAGGGTGTCCTTAAGGGCATCTGTGGTTTTTTCCCTTTTTGTTTTTATAATTTAAAGTTTATTAGTTTTTCAACTTAAAACATCAGATTTGACAAATACAAATGAAGTAAATGACATCAGAAGAAACAAAACATTACATCTGGATAAAATCTAGAACAAAACACTTGAACACATCTAATATGTCATAATATACCAAATACCTAACTGACTACAGTATATACAAACTATTTTTATAGATTAAAATGAAAGAATTATCCAAGCACTAATACAAAATGATAAAGTTAGACTCTTGTGTATTATTACATGTAAACATTCAGTTAAGATGTTGAGAAACATAGAAACATAGAAGTTGACGGCAGATAAGGACCTCAAGGCCCATCCAGTCTGCCCATTTCTTTTTCTACCTTATAAATGAGGATCTGTAAATGTTTCTGTAGTTAACAGAATTTGTTATCCATGAAGGGTTCCCATAAAGCCAGAAATTTGTCTAGGCTATGAATATGCAAACAAGAGATTCTTTCATAGCTGGCTCTAATATATAAATCCTGAAACCACTCCTTCACTGTCGGGGTCTCTGAGCTTAACGAGTGTCTCAATATAATATTTTTAGCTGTGATGAAAGCAGCATGTAGTCATAATTTCTGGTTACTATCCAGATGTGTAAGTTCTGAACTAATCCCAACTGCAAACTTATTCTGCAATTCATGACCTTCCCACATACAGTATTTCCTAAATATTTTCCCAGAACTGAGCAATAAGAGGGCATTTACATCTCCAACAGGACTCATCATGTGATAGACCCAGACTGACCAATTTACTAGGAGTGTAATGCCATCTATGCACTATCTTTTTTACATGTGCAGTCATTGGCCAGTGGAGTGTAAAATGACATCTAGAAGCTAATTTGGTTGTATCTCCTTAGTCCGCAAGCCCACAAATAAATTTCTGTCTAACCACTGCCCCATTCCCTGTTCCCTCAGTCTGACCCTTGGCTCCATGGAGCAGATGGATAAAGATACCTGGGCTAGACTGTTGGATGGGCAGTTGTTAAAGTCTAAAAATGTATGTTTGTAACAGTGGTAATATGTATGCATACTGTATGTCTCTGCTCTGTTTTCCTTTCCCTGTTTTCTTTTTTAAATGCAGCTCTTTTACAGAGTACTGTTGATCGTTACAGGGTGAAACTCTGCTGCAAGTGATTGCTAGACTGGCTCCTTGGGAGCACTGTATGGTTAGCTCATAATGCCAGTTTTTGAAATTGTTGATTCCTTGGTATCTAGTCATTGTCTATTGTTATAACATGGACTAGCAAAACTAAAGTGTCCATTGGCTGAACAACAGCACATGAACGGTCATTAATCTCTGTTAACACACAGAGTGAAAAGTCCTGGCGGCACGGTCCCTGCTGATCAGCTGTACTTCCATACATGTGATATCTCCCTCTTTACGCAGGAGACTCCTGTTTTTTTTTGACTGAACTCCTTCCCTCCCTCCTGGGAAACAAAATCTCCTGCTTAGGTAAAATTCTGTCCAAAATATCCATGTTTTTTGGGCAGATAAAGACACATAAAAATTAAATCAGTGATGAACAATGTATCTGATAACATTATATAACTAGTTGTTTATTCTTTTTGGTGCTTATTCTTGACAAAATGAAATACATGACATTTTTGTAATGACTTTTTTCTTATTTTTTTGACGCCATTTAGGGACAAACTCATGACCTTACGGCATCTCCCTACTAGTAGGCCAATCTCCCTCCTAATTTGACCCAAATCTCCCTCTTAAGCAGTTGGCAGGCGAGTCTCCCTCCTAACTTGACCCAAATCTCCCTCTTAAGCAAGTTGGACATATCACATGTATGGTACTTCTTCACTATGTAGGCACAGCAGCAGTCTGCGGCAGCCATTGAACTCCCCTGCCAACAGCGAGTAACGAGAGCGGCAGCAGTGGGTTTTAAACAGTGAATGTCCCCGTTGTTCAACCAGTTGACACTTTACTTTTGCTACCCCATGTTATAAGACTACTCACCCACCTGACCCATGGATCTCATACTTTTTCTGGCACAGTCATTGAATATCCCCACTAACACCAAGTAGTGACAGTACAATACTACCCACCCACCTACTCCGTGCATCTCCTACTTTTCCCATCACAGTTGCCCCATGGATCTCCTACTTTTCCCAGCACAGCCAGTGAATTCCCAAGCTAACACTGAGTAAAGAAGTGAATTAAAGTTGCCATGCTCCGCCCCCCACCGCTGATCCACAGTATCACATCCTGACGGTCCTGCTAACAAGTAACAACCTGTGCATTTTATAGTGTTTCATGCCCCCCTGTAATAATAGCCAGTCCTCGTCCGTGTGAGGGACAAAGAGAGGGTAAGAACACAACGAGTGCCTGACAAGGAAGCAAACCTTTCCCATCTGCAGCAAGACAGAGAGTGAGAGCATGAGGTTGGCTAACAGGGAGTTTTTCCTGTCTGATCCTCTTCTCGCTGTCATCCATTCGGTGGTGTTTTACCCATCCCCTGCGTTCCCGAAGAGTTGTACCATGGTACACCTGGGTAGCTCACCGAGACAGACTGACACTGACAGGGAGAGAGAGTGAGAGAGAGAGAGATGGATATGTCATTGTGAGCTGCTGCAATGTCCTGTGTCTCTCTCTTTCCATGGTCCTCTGTATGATCTGGCAGCTACCCTCTGCAAATGCGACCTCCGTGGCAGGTTCTCCCCCAACCCCCAACCCCACACAGTGTGAGCAGCATGATGCGCTGTTAACAGAGAGACAGACAGGCAGCACATCTCCACTTTCCATGCAATGGTCAGTGAGAGTGCAACACAGTGCAGAGAAAGAGACACACACACAAACACCAGGACCGGCACAATGCATGCAATGGAATGGTGCTGCAAGCTGCCGACTATGTGCCTCTGTCTGTACAGTAATTGAAAAGCACAGTCCCTGTCTCCACACTGAGAGAGCAACACAGTAATCACTGATCCACAGACAGAGTAGCACAGGAAGCAAGAGACAGACAGCGAGACACAAACTCCCCTCAGCACGGTTTGCTTAACCATATGGGGAGGGAGAGAGGCGGTGTAGACACACAGGGATAGGGAGCAAGAAACAGCACACTGAACAGGGCAGTTACAATTGACAATTGCTGTAAGGTAAAATCTTTCAGTCTGTGGAATCCTTGTATGATGCACACCTTGTGGGCTCCCCAGTGCCTTTTACTCTGCTGGGTGTTACCATGTGAAGCTAAAAAGTGGGAACTGCTTTTTGTGGTGGCAGGATACTTTGCTCAAAAATGTCATTTCCAGCCTGAAAAACACCTTTTCTGTCTATTCGTCACCCTGCAGAGGATGCCCCATGTCATAAGTGCAGTAATAAGTAATAAGTTTATAATAATAATAATTTTTATTTGTTAAGCGTAATTCTCAGGTCCCTTACAGCCTCCCCAGTTGTTAATACCAGGTCCAGAGTTCTACCCTCCCTAGTAGGTTCATGGACCAATTGCACCGGGAAGCTTTCCTGAAATGCATCTAGTCATCCCTGCTCCTTTGCACACATGGTGGTTGGGGTGTTCCATTCCACCCAAGGGAGGTTGAAGTCCCCCACCACTACGGTGTCCCCCTTCTTATAAACTCTTTTAATCTGCTTAGCCAACTCCCTATCCAGGTCATCCCCCTGAGCTGGTGGCCTGTACACGACCTCCACCCTCAGTGTCTTTCTTTTAGAGTCTTGAAACTGCATCCATAGGGCCTCTGTCTTGCCCTCCACCCTCTCCTCTCTCATACACCTTATCCCCTCTCGCACATAGATCACCATGCCCAACCCTTTTCCCCATAGTCCCATCCTTTCTGAATATCCTGTGCCCTGGAATCATCATATCCCAGTCCTGGTTCTGGGTGGCCCATGTCTCCGTGATGGCAGCAATGTCTCCCCTCCACACAGCCATGACAGCCTGTAGTTTGGCTGATTTGTTACCTAAGCTTCTCACATTCAGCAAGACCACACTCCAACCTGTGTCTTTCTCCCCCCACCCTGATTTCCTCCCTCCTAATCTCTGCTTGTGTCCCCACCTCAAATACCTCTCTGATAAGCTTGGGGGTAGGCACGTTTGGCTCCCCCTCTGGGATCCTTGCCTGCTAGCTGTCCTCCCGCCATACCCCCACCTAGTGACATTTGTAATATAGAGCCCCCCCCGAGGTAACATGATCAGCACTGAGAATGTTGTAATCTGGGAGGGAGCAGGTTGAGTGTGGAAAGGAGTGCTTAAGCCAGGTCTCAGAAATTCCAAGGATGTCAGGCGAATAGTGGTGTGGCCAAGACTTCCTGCTCAAACTTATTTTCAAAAAACTATGGATATTTAGACTGGCAAATTGAATACAGTTCAAGCCTGTTATAACGGACGCATGTGTGCACACAAAATTTGTCCATTATATCTAGTGTCCAGTATATCCAAAGAAGGTGGAGTCTATGTGTTAGGTGTGTCAGTGTGTGTGAGCAGGGGCTCAGGGGGAATGAAAACCTATTATAAAACCTCATAGATTACTCAGAATCCTGCCTAGTATATAATTTTCGTTTAGTGTAATTAACTGTGGCCTGTGACACGTATGCTTCTATTAAGAAACCCAAAGTCAAATCACTCAGTAACTCTTGGCTCACAGGTGACCTCCTCAGGATGCTAAAAACAAGAGACCACCTATGGGAGTTGGTCAGAAACTCAGGAAGGCAAAATGACATCCAAAACTACAAACGTGCCCGCAATGACTGCACCAAAACCATCCGGCAAATGAAATCCATCTACTATAAGCATGCCCTCACAAACTCCTGGGGCAATGGTCAGGAATTCTGGAAGAACATAAAGGAACTCACCGGGAATCCACCCAAACCCCCCCATCAATACTCAACATCAACGGAACCACAACCCTCAACCCAAAAACCATTGGCGATACCTTTAACAAAGCCTTTACTGACCTCAGCGCTGTCCTACCCCAGGACTACTTCAAAGATGGTGAAGCCCCTCTGTCTGCAATCAACACTACTCCCACCAGCTCCCCCTGCTTCTACTTCAAAGCAGTCAAGGCTCATCAAGTGCACAAATATGTAACCAAAGCCCTTGGTAAATCAAGATTCAGTAATGACTCCCTCGATCTCAAAAACCTGTCTCTCACACTTGATGAAGTGCTTAGTCCTCTGACCAGAATTTTCAACCTCTCCCTCAGCTTTAGCCAGTTTCCGGACAGATGGATATCTGCCACTGTCACCCCAATCCATAAAAGTGGTGACAAAACTGCCCACGATAACTACAGACCTATCTCCCTACTACCCCCACTCTCCAAGGCACTAGAATGCATCGTCTCGGACCAGCTCACAGAATACCTGGATATGTACAACATCTTGTGCAAGCAACAACACGGGTTCCACAAAGGTCACAGCACCTCCACAGCCCTACTTGAATTCACCAGCGCAATCCACAATGCACTTGACTCCGGTGAACTACTAGGCTCAATCTACATTGACTTAACTAAAGCCTTCAACACCGTCAATCACTGCCTCCTGCTTGTCCAGCTTCAGAACACTGGGCTGTCAACTGACTCCATTGGCTGGTTTAAGAGCTACCTTGAAGAATGGTCCCAAACAGTAAGAATCGCTGATACGCTCTCAGACCCTAGATCGGTCCACTCAGGAGTCCCCCAGGGCTCCATTCTGGGACCCCTCCTCTTCAGCCTATTCTTAAACTCACTACCGGACAGCTGCCCAGAACAAATAATTCTCTATGCCGACGATGCTGTGATCCTCACCTCGGACCCTGATCCAATCAAATTACATAATAAACTTCAGCAGGCCTTCTCCTCCATCGAATCCTGGTTTCTAAATCATAAACTGCTTCTCAATCAGAAAAAAAACAAGTCTATGGTCTTCTGCAGCCCCACAACAAAAACAAACAACTCCACCTCTCCATTGCAACCAAACAAGGAGCCATCCTAGGGCAAACACAATTGTTCAAGTACCTCGGCATCACCCTTGATCCCCACCTCTCATACGCTGTCCATATCAGCAATGTTGCAAAGTCTGCCAATGCGAGGTTAGGCATATTATTCCGGCACAGGAAACACCTAACCTCAGAAGCACTGGCAGTGGCTATCCAAATCTCCATCGTCAGCATCATAGACTATGGTCTTATCATATATGGGTCTGCAACTACCTCTGCTCTCAAACATATCGCAACCCCCCTGCATAAGGCCTGTCGTCTCACCACTGGCTCACATTGCCGTACCCACACATGTGACCTTTATTCCCAATCTGGATGGCTTCAACTGGACAAACGCTTAAAATACCAAACCTGCATCATGGCCTAGAAAATTATAATGGGTCTGGCCCCACCTGGTGTCTGTGCCCTCCTTAAGCCTAAACATAGGAATGTCACTACAAGGAGATCCAATTCCAATCTACTACATATCCCATGATGTTGCAGAACCCAAGGACAAAGATCATTCACCTATCGGGCATCCAAATGGCTCAACTCTCCTGGCAGTGACATAGCGACTGCTCCAACACTCGGCCTCTTCAAGTCCAAGCTGTGCCTCTCACTGCTTGTATCCTGCGATTGCCCATCTTAACATTTCCACCGTTCCAGCTGCAAATGCCCCAGCACCCAGCACTTACAATCAGTCTTTGCACCCCAGCACCTACCTGTCATATTCTTTGACAAGGCCCCTGGCTGCACTGTCTCCCACCTCGCCCACCTCCCCCATATCTCCACTCCTGCCCCTGCCCTGTCCCAACCACCTCTGCCTCCCCCTACCCCTGCACCTCCTTCCCCCAATCTCCTACCTCACTTCCCCACCCCTTCCCTTGTCTTGCTCATAGCTCAGTCTTTGTACTGGTTATTACATGTCTGTAAGTCAATGACTATATGTTTGTAACTAAAAATGATGACTGTTGCACACACTGACATGGAACCTTTGTAAAAGAGCCTCGGCTCAAAGGTATTATAATCTTAGATTGAAATAAATAAATAAACTAATAAAAGTTTTGCAGCTTATGGAGAATTATTTTCACAGAAATTAAATCTTTGAAGCCCCTCCATCTTATTTCTACATTAGAAAATGGGCAAACATAATTCTCTCTTCTGATTGGCTGAGACACCTGTTTAGGTGGGCACCTATCAGACAACAATGCCCACCTAAAACTATTGCCAGCCCAAGGTGCCCCATCACAAAAGAACTATTCCTGTACAAGTTACATCGCTGAGTGGTCATCACAATCACTCGTGAAGCGCAGTGGTCAGCACGCCATGGGAGATTCAAAATGAAAGGAGACGCAAAGGCAAAACAGAGAAAAATGTTTAACTGTCAAGTGAATTTCCAGCTTCTTTCCCAAAAAATGAAAATCAAAATTATTTTTTTGATCACCCATCAGGTACTAACTGGTAGTCACAAAAAAATCCCAAGATGTTTCAGTTTAAAATATCGTAGCACGTCGCGTGCTAAGCGCTACTGTGAGAGATGCCTGGCACTTGCTCCTCTGCCATTTTCTCCCAATCCCATCATAGCCCTGCTGAGTTCCCCCTGATAAAATCCACATATCAGACTCAGTACAAAATACAGACATTTACCTGTTTTCACAAGATACTTTTTCCTTTTTGGATGCAGCTCGATCGACGTCCAATACATCACTCTCCCATCGTGCCCTGTTATCCTCACTGTACCATTTACCTGATCGCTCCCCGCTCATATTGGCCAACAAAACGACTTTGTAATGTAAAAAAAATTAAAAATGTATTGTGCTACTATCAGTAAACTAAACTCATGATGTTGAAAGGTCTGCAAACGAATGTTTACAAAATAGGCACTGCAAGATAGAAAATAAAGCGTATCATAAGCAGTAGCACCCTCTAGTGGCATTTCTTGGGACTATTTTACATAAGCTGCTGTTTTTCATTAATTTATGAATATTTTACCTGCTTTTTCCTTATGAAATAATTTTCTATTAAAATAAAAAAAAAAAATCAAAGCCCATTTTATAAGCGCAATAATACCCACCAGGGAAGGTGGTATGGGCTATACCCGCCCTTCCTGGGGCTATGCTCATTATAAGTAATATTTCGGTCCATTATAACCAGAGAAAAATGCACTAGATTTGATGTATTTGGTTTGGGAAATCATTTTTTGTCCGTTATAACTGATTGTCTGTTATAACTGCGTCCGTTATAAGTGGAGTGTACTGTCTCCTTCAGGTAAGACCAGCACGGCGGGGAGGTGAATGAAGACAGAGGGCTGGGGTTTAATTTTACATCTCCAGCTAAAAATAGATATAGCACTATGATCCATGCAAGGGAGAGTTCAACTGCATCTCATCAAGCAGGGGGAACCCAGAGAAATACAACTTTTAACATAGTGCAAGATGGGTGGCAACATCCTGTCTTAGTAGCCATGTCACCCTTGTTACAGTGCAGCTAGACAATAACTCATTAGGAAACCTGAAATTGGCAAATGTATTCTAATATGGAGTGGCATCGCAAGCATGATCAGCTGGGATATAACCAGAGACAGGAAACAGGAGCAACAGCAAATCCTCATTCAGGATAGGGCATTTAACTATAGACATGATTATTATACCTAAAAATGTTATACATGTCGTGGGAAAAATGAAAGATGTAGCAGGGAGACATAGTCAGCTAAATAGCTAGAAGTAGCTGTGAGTTGTCAGAATAACCCCCCAAATAGAGCAAAATATTATCTGAAAGAGTAACTACAAGCCTGTAAGTACACAGATTCCCCAGAAGAGAAAATTCACACCTTCCCACTGTGGTAGCAACAGTCTATGAGCATACAGTTAACGTAACTGGTAAGTCAGCACTATGTCCTTGTTCCAGCCTGATTCACAAAATGGTTTCTTATATTGTGTGCCTATAGCAAAAATATTTTGTGGCTCTGACCCTTAGTTAAAGCAGGAACAGACAGGTAGCCCAGACATAGAATATAACCTATGGCATTATAATAGGAACAAACAAGGACACCAGAAGTGGAGTATAACCTACTGCATAAAATGAGTAAGAGACTGGTACCCCAGATGTAGAGTATAAACCAGTTGCCCTAGACTAGAGGCAAACAGGGGCCCTAGAAGTGAAGTACAACCTGCTGCAACAAGTTAGGAGTTAACAGGTACCCAGGCACAGAGTAAAAACTAATTGCAAAAAAAAACAGGGGCAAACAGGGCCCCCAGGAGTGGAGTATAACTTTAAAGTAGGAGCAGACAGGTATCAAACTGTACAACTGTGCTAACAAAATAAGGTCTGAAACAAACAGCCTACAAAACAATTAAAATAACAAGTAGAAATAATACCAGTGCCCGCTTTAGGGTTATGACCTTCAGAGAAGGTTAGATGAAGTACTCATGGGTAGACTGTGGGATGATGTGGTGAGCTTCTAGGAGTTTGAACTTGTCCATGTAAGTCTCTGAAATTCATTCCAGGGCTGGAGGGGGTTAACCGGAGTTGCTGGCAGTCATGCAGCCACCATGTGCAGACACCCATGGACAGACATCCTTATGCATCTGCCATTACATGGAGGACAGCAAGTGTAGGACTGTTGGGGTCAGAGTCCTCCATAAAGGTGGGAGTGAGTCTCTGATGTGATCTGACTGGCTGGTGTCTTACAATACATACTGCAAAAATATTCCTAAAAGGGACACAGTAAAGCAAGTAGTTAATTTGTAATACACGAGGGTTAGTTTGCAAGGAGTAAGTTTATCTGCATTTTTGTACCCTGCACTACCATATTCCATTATGGTAAGTATCAACAGAGTAGGAATGTTTCTCTTGCATACTGAGGAAGATAATTGGCAACTTCTACAGTGTGCACTAATCAGGGTGCTTACTCTCTCAGAAATCAGGTTAATATGCTCAACAAAGCTTAGAGCATCATCAGTTATCACTCCCATGTAACAAGTCACTTTCGGGTTGAACTCTTTCTTCTTGATTACATAAGCATGTTTAATCCTCCAAGTTCTAAATTCAGTGTTATATTAGGATGGTGGTGGAAGATCAGTGCCTGGGTCTAAAGTCATTACAATATTTGAATTTAAAAACTAAGGCTTCAGATTTTAAAAAATCCTCTTGCAGTCTGTCTTCAGTTTTGTTTATAGTTGCTATGGAATGGAAATTAAGACTAAGTCATTTGCCTAAAGTTTTACATCAGTCAGTCTCACTTTTCTGTAGGTGAGTTGACAAAGATCAAAAATAGGAGAGGGCCCAGGACTGATCCTGGAGGCACCCCTCAAACCAGAAATCAAAAACCCAGACAAATGACCTTCCAATGACATCCTTTGTGATCTCACAGTGAAGTAAGATTTAAAGTAAGTACTTGTATCCTTCGCTACTTCCATGTTTAATCTTCAATAGCAGTATATCGAACATTTTGGACAGGTCAACCCACACCACACCCATATAACCACTGCTGTCCAGTGCCCAATAGCTGCAAAACTAATGAAGTAAGTAAATGCACTGCTCATGGAAAAACCCATCCTAAAGCTCAAAAGGATCCTGACAGCCAGAGATGACCCTGAGCTCTTTGAGGGGACCAGGCATAGTGGAGAGAAGGCATCCAAAGGTGGCAAGAAAACATGTGGTGGATCCAGGAGTAAGTCATTTCTTGTTCTTGGTGACTCAATGATCAGGGGAGTCAAGTCCCACCTGAGTATAGGTACGTACGCAACCTAAGGTGATGGTTGAAAGCCTCCCTGGACCTTCAACATAGCACGACACTGAATGCATTGGGAGGTTGATAGGGAAAGTGGAGAAGGGAACCAATGCTCTGATCCATTTTGGTATGAAAGACCTGTCTGCTCGAATAGTGGAAGAAACCAAGCAAAATTTCATTAAGCTAGGGGAACGGATAGAGACTAGAACAACTGCCCTGACATTCTCGGAAATCCTCCCAGTGTGGGCAAAGGGGATTGCAGAGACAAAATCAGAAATAAGGAGATTGAGGAATTCAATGCTTGTCTATATGGATGGTGTCATGAAAAAGGATAACTCGTCATAGGCTCATGGGGGAGCTATTCAGGTTTGACGGACTTCTCCTAACAAAGGAAGGAGTGAGTGCATTTGAGCAAAAATTCAGCATCCATCTCAACCATTTAAACTAGGTGAGGGGAAGTCTAATGCTAGGGAACCTATCAGAAAATACACTTTTGATAGGAACTTAGTAGTCACTCCCCCACAAGCAGGAATTTTTCTACCATGACCTAAGAAAATATGTAGAAAATAGTTGGAAACTATCAGGAACTGAACACAGGGCTACACATCCACAGGTTCAAGAACAGAACCAATAGTAGCGAATAGCAGCAGGGGATGCTGGGATGCATATCTAGGGGGATCAGTAGTAGGAGAGAGGAGGTTATACTGCCCTTGTACAGGTCCCTGGTAAGGCCACATCTAGAGTATGGGGTTCAGTACTGGTGCCCACACCTCAAGAAGGACATTAACCTGCTGGAGAAGGTCCAGAGGAAGGTTGCAAAGATGATAGCAGCTCAGCAGGATAAGTCATATGAGGAGAGGTTGAGGGCACTGAACATGTACTCCTTGGAAGACAGGAGGGGGGGGGACATGACTGGGACCTTCAAGTACTTGAAAGGGATAAATAAGGTGGATAAAGACAGTCTCTTTAAGCTGAGTGGCAAACATAACATGAGGGGGCACAGTCTTAAGCTGGAGGGTGGAAGGTTTAGGAGGGTGGTCAGGAAGCACTTCTTCACAGAGAAGGTGGCCGACACTTGGAATGTGCTGCCGGAAGAGGTGATCTCGTTGAAGACAGTGGGCAGCTTTAAGAGAGGCTGGGATATGCATGGGAGAAAGTAAGGATCATGGGTATGGGGGATGGGAAGTGTGGGGAGGGAGGGCAGGGACAGTAGCTCAAGCGGTATACCCTGCAATATGAGCAGACTAGCTAGACCAAATGGCCTTCTTCTTCTGGCTTCTTCGTATGTTCATATGTTCGGGTACCAGACAATAGAAAGGGGTATGCATCAATGCCAGAAGCCTGGGAAACAAAATAAGCAACCTGCAGGCAATGATGACAGATTCCTGAGTGGACCTGGTGGCCATCATGGAGACTTGGGCCTCAGAGAAAAATGACAGGCTATGTCCTGATCAGACAGGATAGAAGGGAAGGCAACAGGGTAGGAGGGTGGGGGGGTATCATTATATGTAAAGGATGGGATAAATGCCATCTTAGTAGATAGTATCAGACAGGAGGGTGTGGAATCCCCGTGGATGCTATTCAGCCCAGCAAAGGGAGAGAGGATCCACATACAGTAGGTGTGGTATTCTGGCCTCCAGGGGCAGGCTGAGGGTAGGGATGAAGAGCTCCTACAGGAGATCAGAGGTGTAGCACAAAAAGGGGATACAGTGGTGAAAGGAGACCTGAATACGCCTGATGTTAACTGGAGCATCCCATTGTCAGGTTCTACTAGGAGCCAAAAGGTGGTTGATGCCGTACAAGACTGCCTACTTACACAACTAGTTAGTGCCCCACCTAGGCTGGACACCATCCTGGATGTGGTCCTCATTAACTTTGGTTGCAAAAGGAGCAAAAGAATATAAGTCTTCCCTGTCCATCCATGTGACAAAAGAAAGTTGGATAAACCATTATAAACAGATATTTACTAAAATGGAACTTGATAATGTTGATTGGCAGCTTATAAACAACTTAAAGTCAACTGCAAATAAAAATATTATATTCTCCAAAGCAGAAGTTAAAATGGCAATCTTAAAACTTAGTAAGGATTAAGCCACGAGAAAGTATGGGTCTACTATGGTATTATTCCATGGTTGGGGGGGAGGGTTGGACCACGTAACATGGCAATGAGTGTATGACTAATAGTCTTCGAATAAATGAGTACAATCACGCTGATTTACTTTCAGAATACTATAAATTGAGCTATTAAACATGTTGTACATATACTTGAAAACAATTGGAACACACCTATTGGAAATATAGTGGTGGCTATTTCACTTTTGTTAAAATAACTTTCATTACAAGCTTTAAGCTTTCTAACATCAAAACATATTTTACAACTTTTCAAAAACTTGCAAATTACTTTCTGTTCTAGGTGCTTTGATTTTCCTCTCTATGTATTAGAAGATATGGGCTGCACTGCATGATGGGAGTGTGCTATGGTACATTTTAGTTTTCTTCCTCCAGTTCCTTTGCAGACCAATAGGTGGCTGTCACACAATCCTAGTAGCACAAGCACCTTTTCTCCAAATGTACTGAACTAAGCCAATCTGAAAAACACTTTATTGAACAACTACTATTTTGCGGAATATTATTTTCACTTTTTTTCCCTCTAAACTACCTAGCTCAGCAGGACATAGAACAACATAAAGTTTACTGCTTTCACCTTTCAAATACTTGTTTTGACTACTATTGTTAGTCTGTTTCTTTGATTTCTTTTTGTGTCTCTCAATTTATTTTTCTTTTCACCCACAGAAGTATCCTCTCTCTGATTTTGCTTTGTTTCTCTCAGTGTCTGTTATTTTTGCTTTCGGTTATAGAGGCTGCATGCTCATCTTTACCCCTGTGTATTCACCAATAAAAGGCTAGGCCAGATAATGTTATTCAGTCATCCACAATGCATTGCACCCACAGTTGCTCAGAAAGCAGTAGATCAGAAGGGATGGTAACAGTATGTAAATGTTCACTTCTACAGAAATATTGCTGCAGCATAATTAACAGTATATGTGGAGTTTAAATGTACAATCTTTAGTAACTCATGAACTTCTGTTGTAGTTACAACATAGAACAATCTTGAAAAAGTCCAAAATCCTGTGCCAGGAAAATTTTTAGTAAATACAAGTTGGGACAACTACACACTGCAAGCTATTTGCATATTGCTTTCACTTGTATACTGCTTCTTATCTGTAGTGGATTGCCAAGGTATTACAATACAAACCATGATCTACTATGGTATTAGACCATGGTTTCTACTGTGCCACATGGTGTGTTTGCACCTATCTGAGTGCTTCATTTCATTTTTCTTTTTTATGCCATGTTACAAAAAACAATAACGCAGCGGGCGAAGATGGAATACCATCTGAGATATATAAAGAATACCAAGAATTTTGAATCCCTTTATTAACTTACAATTTTAACCTGTGCACCAAACATAAGTGCATTCCTTCCACATAGGTAAAAAATATTATAGTACCATTACACAAAAAAGGCTCAGTTTACGACCCCTTTAATTACCGTCCAATAAGTTTATTGGGTATAGTTTCCAAAATATATACAAGACTATTATTGGACAGCTTGACCGATTGGGTGGAAAGAAATGCCATTATTTCCCCTACACAGGCAGATTTCAGACAAGGGTTTTCTACCATAGATAATGTCTTTGTATTTACACATCCAGTTGAGAAATATGTCCACTGGAGGAAAATGAAACTATATGCTCTGTTTGCAGATTTCTCATCTGCATTTGATTCTTTGAATAGACAAAAACTATGGACAATTCTGTTGAACTTAAATATTGACAACTCTTTATTAATTATGATTTGTCTCCTCCATTATGGCACTATATCTTCTGTAGGATATGATAACAAAGGTAACTTAACTGAATATTTTAAGACACATAGAGGAGTCAAACAAAGTTGTTTGTTGGCTCCACTATTGGTTAATATCTACGTTAATGAGTTGCTGTACTTTAATGAAGAGAATAAACTAGATTCCCAAAAAATTAACACATTTTTACACGTTAGCTTATGCTGATGATATAGTTTTATTTTCCTTATCAAAAAATGGACTACAAAAGAAAATAGAAATTTTCCAAAGGAAGTGTGAATGCCTGGAACTAACCATAAATCTTAATAAAACGGTTGCCATGTGATGGCTGCCTGAGCAGACTCATCTCCCAGAGCTCTCGCTTCTCCAACCGAAAAACAACCTACAAAATCGCTAACCTGAAATATCTTGCAGCAGTCCTGTCATGTCGTGGTCTCCTGAAAATGGCTCGTAGCTTGTTAGATAAAAAAATCCCTGGCATGGAAGCAAAAATGAGGGACTCGCTACCGCACCATTCACCCCTGAGAACGCCGACATGGGACAAAACAGCAAAGTGCTATTAAGCGCAATCTTCTGGGGCAACTACCACTGCAACTCCCCAGGCCACTCTAACTGAGGCAAAGTTTCTGGAAGGGCTGACTCCTCTTAAGACCATGCTAGACACACTGGTGCTGGAAATACAAAATGTGAGGATATCCCTGGAGTTCGTATTGGGGATAATGAAACTAGAATTTCCTCACTAGGTGACTGGAGGGCTCGAATGGAACTAGATATGGCCCAGCTACTGCAATGAGTCAAATTCATGGAATCCAAGCTGGAGGACCTCGAAGGGAGGTCCTGCAGAAATAACTTAGTCATCCTTGGGCTCCCTGAAGGTGAGGAAGGGTCAACGCCAGTGTTAATCATGCAAACATGCTATACAAAGATTGCTGGCCCTTCCTCAAATGGTTCTGAATATGTAGTGGAGCACGCCCACAGGTCACTCCGGCCAGTCCGTGCTCCGGGATCTCCTCCAAGGCCCCTAATTTTTCGCCTTCTAAACTTTTTAGATAAGCAGCACATTTTAACTAAAGTGAGGGAGTTGCATGAGCTGCAATGGGAAGGCTGTCGGATCCGGATAGCACAAGACCTCCCTAAATCAGTGCAAATGAAGAGGACTGAGCTACATCCTGTTGTGACCAAACTAATTGTGGCAGGAGTGAAATACAGAATGAAGTATCCTGCAACTTTGCAAGTTCTGCACAGGGACAACTGGCACAATTTTGACAACATTGAACAGGTCACTACCATGTTAAAATCTCTATACCCGGAATTATTCAAGTGATGAGGCAGAATGTAATTTGTCTGTTGTGCATCACTAGAGTAAAAGAATACTGTGCGTTTTGGAAACACTTCTGTAATGCCTCAAGTGTCTGCTTCGTAGAATTAAGCAAATGAGAATTGCAAGCCATGTGGGCGGCCCTCTTAACACCACTGAACCCTAGCAATCTGGTAAGGGCCTAAAAGCTAGCTACTACTCCACGGAAACATCTCACCAAGGCTTTCTGGCTCCACCTTGCTGTGATCTGATGTAACTGCACCCAATAGATGGAGAGCTGAATACACTTTCTGTTAAAATGGCGAACAAAGCCTTTTCTTTATGTTCCTGGACATTAGCTGCTGAATAAGCTACTTTATATTTTGGAGTCTTTCTGAACATCCAGCAGAGGATCCATATATGGGAATACTTCTTTTAAGAGGACTGAGTCTCTACTGGAATGCACTGATCCGCATGGGGACTATTTCAGTGGCAACCTAATTTTTCTTTCTTTTTCCAGGGCAGAGCCAGATTGAATATAGCTTACTTACCCACAGCTGTTCTGATTTCATTAAAAGAGTAAACTTGTAAACCACTTGTCTCGCATAACCAAGGCAGGTAAACACCATTTCAGCAGGTAACGTCACTGCATCACTGTAAAGGACTGTCTCGCAGATCTAAGCACCAGGGGCTGTGATTTGCCTGGACGGTTTTCTTAAAGACACTGGGTCCAAGTAATTTGGCGATGGCCTGAAAGTCCATGACAGCCTTATGGGGTATACCACTAAAATTTGCTGGCCCTACCTTGCAGGGAGCTGCAAGTCCTGTAATCAATGGCTGTGAGCTGACTAGGCCACATTACATTTTTAGTTAGTACGGCAAATATAGCCTTCCTTATGTTGCTGGCCAGTACCTATTCAATAAGACACTACATATTTTTTCCAATGTTTTTATGAGCTTCTTATAGAAGACCTGCATGCAGGAACTTTTCTTTAAAGGGACTGAATTTTCTTTTGGAGCAGACTGATATACATGGGATCCACTTCACTTTAACTGCAATTGAATTTACCGGGCCAGATTAAAAATGGAACCTGAATGGTATTAACTAATAATTACAAGTTTTACTGCTACTTCATTATTTAGGTTGTAGGGTTACTCTAATTGCATTGCTGGTTTACATAACAAGTTTTGAAAGTTATTGACAATGTTTATAATTTTCAAGTTGGTTAGTGTTCTTGTTGTGGGAAGGGAGGGGAGCAAGGGGGGATAATCTTCTATAGGGAGAAGAGAGTCTCATCATGACCAGGAATGCAGAGGGGTATCAGTCGTTAGGACTGGGGGTACGGGGGGGGTTAGGTATCACTTAATACTCTTTTTACAGGGATTGTTCTGGTTGCATTGCAAGTACTGTTAACCGAAGGGGGGGACCTACTACCAATCCCCTTGAACCTGCACCTAATATGGGGTGTCTTTTTCTGGGTCTGGGGCCATTTTACTTTTTCCATTTGTACATCAAGAAAGTTAGAGGTCTGCTTGTGGTGATAGGGGAGGGCAGGGGGAAGCGGGATCAGTTGGGATGTACATTTCTTTGGGGAATGGGATTAGAGACATGGGATTTCAAGTGGAACGAAACCATTTATGTAAGGACTTGGATAATTAACCTCCTGCTTTTGTGCCTACCCAACAGAGTTCCATACGGATGAAATACATCTCATGGAACATTAAAGGAGTGAGGGAAAGGGGGGAAGGTACCAAATCCTCAAACACCTGCAGATCCTCCAGTGCAGGGTAGCATTCCTACACGAGACCCACCTCCTGTTTACAGAAAACCTACTTTTCTGTCGGCAGAATGTGGGCCAGGTGTTTGCTGCGGGAAACTCCACTCAGAAAAGAGGTGTGGCAATACTGTTTTTTAAAGGAGTTAATTTTAGCATAAAACACAGTATTGCCGACCCAATGGGATGCTACATATTGCTCCATGGCATACTAGACCAGTCTGAAATGCTTTTTGGAAGCATATATGGTCTGAATATGCCATTGCCCAAATTTTTTTCACACCTTGTCACCCTAATTGCCCCTTGTGCCCACCTGCCAATTCTCCTGGCAGCGGATTGGGATGTGATCTTGACCCTGGATCGTGACAGGTCAAGCCACCAATCTGCGCGCCCTTCTCCCACCCAGCTGGCCCTGCAAGAGCTCTTGGATATGGGGGATTTGTGTGAACCGTGGAGAGTTATGCACCCAGTGGAGCGAAAGTATACATTTTATTCCCCAGTACACAAATCGTACTCCCACATAGACTTCTTCCTGCCTAGCATTAACTCCCTGCCTGGGGTACTGGATAGTAGGATATCGGCACGTGTCCTATCAGACCATTCCCCTGTATGGATGAAATACACCCCCTTCCCCAACATTAAGAGAGACCATATCTGGAAGCTAAACTTCCAACTATTAAAAGGTCCCCAGACACTGAATGGTATTAAAACATTCATCAGTCAATTCATGGGTCAGAACGAAGGTTCTATCCCAGATTGTGACAAGATCTGCTGTTCCCTTAAGTGTGACCTGAGAGGGGATTTTATCCATATAGCAGCCACCAGGAAGAGAAAGCATGAAGCCCTACTACAGGCTCTGTTGACTCGTTTAAAAGCCCTTGAGCAAGACCCATTTTTGGATTCTTCCAAGGCCAAGCAAGCTACCTTAACTAAACCAAGACATCAATATGCTGACTGCCTGAGAGAGAGGGCTGCATATAGCATAATTAAAACTCACTCAACATATGTAAACCAAGGGGACAAGGCAGGTCACCTGCTAGCCTTCCCCCTAAGACAGCAGGAGGCCTCTAGGTTGAAACAAGCAATTTCATTCCAAACGGATGGGTCACTTACGACATCCCCAACAGAAATTGCCCAATAATTTGATAAATTCTACAGTGAGCTATACTCCTCTCAAATCAATTCCCCCTTCCAGGAGATGGCCCAAGAATACCTCAACTCAGTGCTCACAAACAGGGACAGTGTGATGGGGGTAACAGTGGGGGAGCACCTGGGTAACAGTGACCACCAGTCATTGTGGTTTGAAATCACAGAAAGAGCAGAACCAAACCACACAAAAACATGTATCCTGGATTTTAGGGGGGCAGACTTTGGGAAAATGGGGAGATGCTTGAAAGAGGCATTAAGGGGAATGGGACAGGAATCAGGGATTGAGGAACAGTGGGCAGTATTTAAAATGGGGATTATAAGAACAACAGAATTATGCATTAAGCAGGTTAGCAAGAGGAAAAGAAAGAGGAGACCATTATGGTTTCCAAAAGAGGTAGCAAAAGTGAAAGCCAAAAGATTGCATTCAGGCAATACAAAAGACACAGGCAGAAGGGGATAGGGAGAAGTACCAGGAGAAACAAAGGGAGGCAGGGAAGTCAGTAAGGAAGCCAAAGCTCAGACAGAAGAACACATTGCAAAATCAGTGGTTAAAGGGGACAAAACCTTTTACAGGTACATAAGTGAAAAAGAAGGACAAAGGGAGGATAGTGAGACTGAAGGGGAGGATGGGAGCGCGTGGAGGATGACAACAGTAAAGCTGACATATTGAACAGGTATTTCTGCTCAGTCTTTACTAAGGAAGAGGGGGTAATGGGTCTGAAGGAGTACAAGGGTGAGAAGGTGCAGAAATGGACACAAGTCCCTTTACACGAGAAAGGGTCCTGAAGGAACTGGAAGTAATAAGAGCTGATAAAGCAATGGGGCCAGATGGGGTGCACCCCAGGGTCCTTAAAGAACTAAGAGAGGTGGTGGCTGAACCTCTGGCTATCCTGTTCAGCCAATCACTGGAAACAGGGGAGGTACCCAAAGACTGGAGGACAGCAGATGTAGTCCCCTTATACAAAAGTGGGAACAAAGAGGAAGCAGGGAACTACAGACCAGTCAGCCTCACCTCGGTAGTGGGAAAGATCATGGAAGCACTACTGAAGGAGAGATTGGTGGATCATCTGGTTGTCAATGGACTACAGGACCCAAGGCAGCATGGTTTCACCAGGGGGAGGTCATGTCAGACCAACCTCATTGAATTTTTTGACTGGGTGACTAGGGAGGTGGATCAGGGGAGGGCAGTGGACATGGCCTATCTGGACTTCAGCAAGGCCTTGACACTGTGCCACATAGGAAGACTATTACACAAACTGGGGAATATGGGTGTGGGCAGGACAGTAGTGTGGTGGGTAGGTAACTGGCTGGGTGGCAGGACACAGAGGGTGGTGGTAAATGGCTGTCACTCCACAGAGGGAAGAGTGACCAGTGGGGTACCACAGGGATCAGTGCTGGGACCGGTCCTATTCAACATCTTCATCAGTGACATTGCACAGGATATAGAAGGCAGAATTTCACTGTTAGCTGATGACACAAAGCTCTGTAACAGAGTAGACACACCAGAGGGTGTAGACAGAATGAGAAGGGACCTGCAGAAACTTGAAGAATGGTCAAGGGTTTGGCAGTTGAAATTCAATGCAAAAGTGCAAGATAATGCATATGGGGCACAAAACCCTGGCACAATATATCAGTTGGGGGTGAGGATATAGCATGCACCAAGCAGGAAAGGGATCTTGGGTTGTCATCTCTGATGACCTCAAGGTAGGAAACAGTGTGACAAGGCATCAGGTAAAGCAAATAGGATGCTGGGATGTATAGGCAGGGCATCACCAGCAGGAAAAGGGAGGTCATAATTCCGCTATACAAGACACTAGTGAGGCCCACCTGGAGTACAGTGTACAGTTCTGGAGACCATACCTACGTAAGGACATAGACAGGGTAGAGAAGGTTCAGAGGAGGGCAACAAAGATGGTGCATGGTTGCATCACAAGTCCTATGAAGACAGGTTGAAGGAACTGAACATGTACTCCCTGGAGGAGAGGAGGGAGAGAGGGATATGATAGAGACATACAAGTATCTTACAGGGAGGAACAGGTGCAGGAAAACACTATTTTAAGCGAAAAAGATGTTTCAGGACTAGAGGCATGGGATGAAGTTGGAGGAGGACGATTCAGAGGAAACATGAGAAAAATTTCTTCACAGAACGGGTGGTGGACAAGTGGAACACCCTGCCAGAGGAAGTGGTGGGGCTGAAACAATCACGGATTTAAGAATGCATGGGATAGACATAAAGGAATTCTAGAGGTCAGGGGTAAGGGGAAATAGACTTCTAGGAAAACAAACTGAACTTACAAGCTCAAATGGGCAGACTAGGTGGCCCATAGGCCCTTATCTGCCGACACTGTCTATGTATCTATGTATCTAAGTTCAGTTGCCCTTCTCTGACCCAAGATCATAAGGCACTCCTAGAGCACCCCATCGCCACCCTGGAAATTTTCGATGCCATAAACTCTCTCCCATCTGATAAAGCCCCAGGACCAGATGGCTCCCCCTCTAACTTTTATAAAACTCTAGCCAAGGAATTGACCCCCATTCTCCATCAGGTTTTTTCTTTCCTCTGTCAGAAAAGTATTACAGACCACTCCCTTCTGGAGGCACTAATTATTGTGTTACCTAAACCAGATAAATCTATAGACAGAGTCTCCAGCTACCATCCTATCTTCCTCATGAATTATGACATGAAGATATTGGCAAAAGTTCTCTCCTCCAGGATCATGAGAGTATGGGACAGGTTGATTGGACCGGAAGAAGCTGGTTTCTTGAAGGGTAGGAGCTCAACTGACCATCTGAGGAAATTGGCACATGTCTTCTCTGCATCTGGGGAGGTGGAACTGCTCATGGCCCTGGTCTCCCTAGATTCAGAGAAGGCATGTGACAGGGTTCAGTGGGACTTTATATTTTTGGTACTGAAAAAAAATCGGCTTTCCTGAAAACTTCATAAAATGGATACCTTTACTATACACTAACCTGCAAGCGAGTATGTATTGCAATGGGGTGCTTTCTAAAGGTATCTCTCTCTCCTCAGGCACTTGGCAGGGATGTCCCTTTTTCCCCCTGCTATTTAACCTATACATGGAGCCATTGGTATACCTCCTCAAAACGTCCCCCTTAATCTCAGGTATTTCAGTTGGAGCCTTTGATCTCAGAATTTCTGTTTATGCAGATGATATCTTACTGCATCTATCTAATTTGCATTCATTTGTACCAGAAGCGCTCCATATCATTACTGAATTTGAGAAATTTTCTGGATACAAACTCAACAAAGAGAAAGCCACTATAATGCCTTTGAACCCCAAAACCATCCCTGCCGACTATGCCTACCTAGGGCTAACTTGGGTAACGAGTATGAAATACCTTGGTATCCTTTTATCCCAGAAACAATCACTAGTGAAACAGCTTAACTTAAAATAGTAGAAGCCATTAAGCAGGATGTCGACAGATGGAATTCCCTCTCCCTCTCCCTACAGGCACGCATTAGTGTAATCAAAATGAATGTTCTCCTTCGCATATTTTATCCTTTGAATATGTTAAATGTATTTCTTCCCCATAACTGGTCTCAGTGCCTTCACTCAATCATATCACTGTTTATTTGGAATGGTAAAAGCCCTTGTAAGGCCTATACCAAGCCAGGGGCTCCAAAACACTTAGGAGGACTAAAACTCCTTAACTTTTACAGCTACTATCTGGCTAGCCACCTTTCCAAATATGTAAGGTGGTCCATAAATGCCCTGGAGTCTCCCTATACTTCAATCTGGCTTCAAATTGAAACACACCAACTTCAACTCCTAGGTATATCTTCAGCCAGTCTCTTTTATGCATCTCCCAGTAAGCTACTGGCTTGCCTCAAAAACACAGTAATGAACACCTCTTTACGGGTTCATGCACAATTATGCAGAGCCATGCAGTACAGCAATTCACAAGATATCTCCCAGCCACTATGTGGGAACCTAAATTTTAAAATAGGGGGTACGATGCTGTCTCACCTAAGTTTCCCTGAGTTGGAAAGCAAACTGGTTTCAGACCTCCTGGTGGGATAGCGAATTCCTAACAGCAGAGATCTGTTGACTCAGTTTCATCTTCCCATGAGGTACATCTTCAAAGTGTTCCAGTTGAGGCACTTGTTAATTGCCTGGTTTGGGATAAACAATTGGATCATTGACCGTAGTGAATTTTTCAATCAAATAACCTCTCCAGCATCGCAACCACATGCAGTTTCCCACCTGGTCTCACAATTGTTTGAGCAAATATTCCCAGAGGCAACAGGCAAATCTAATTACTGAGCATCCAACTTTCCCAACTCTTCCTTCAACTGGGACAAACTCTGGACAGACATGTCTACTTGCATACTGTGTGACCTTGAGCAAGTCTCTTAACCTCCTTGTGCTCCCAGGTTGCTCCTGTAAAAAAGCTTTCGGCTTAGTGTGCTATACCTGGTTAAACAACTAAATAAATAAATAAAAAATAATACATGTACTGATTTGTATCAAATGACAAGCTACGTCTTACACAGTTCCATATCTTACACAATATATACTTCACCCCACACCACTTATATAAGACGGGTAAGCTTCCCACTAATCAATGTCCAAGATGTAGCATGGCATAAGGGAACCTCCTTTCACATCCTGTGGGAATGCCCCAGTGTCACACCCCTGTGGGAAAAGATTAAAACAGAACTAGACCCCCTGCTAGGACTAGAAGACTTGGTTTGCTGGCCAAGGCACCTAGCTTCACCTGAGCTCTTTTCTTCTAAGACTGCTTGAAAGGCAGAGTAGAGAAACTTACCAGAGCAAGGGAGAAGGATTAAGACTTAGTTTGGCTAAGCAGATTTACTGTGTGGTGGTGTTTTTATTTTTTACTCACAGGGATTGCTACTGTTTGTTGCTAACATTTCATTGCTTTATTTCTTCTCTGATTCAAATTGTTGTTGCTGGTATACCTTCTTCTGCATTATTACAAGATCTGCCTACAGGTGTGTGCTAACAGATTACTGCTGTAATCTTCTGATTCAAATTGTCTTTTGCAAGGTATATCTTCTGTTACTGCTTTATTTTTCTCTGGAGCAAAGTGTTTCTTACAGGGTATATCTTCTCTGAAATTATTACAGGTGGTGCTTTACAGGTTTTACAGTTTTATCTAACATTAGGATAAGCTTTCAGGGTTACTGCATTTGTTGTTGACTGATTGCTTCTGCTCTTACCTCCTTGTTCTTTCGTCCGTGGTTCTTCTTTTTAGGCAGGGGAAGTGAGTCTCTGAGCACAGGAGAGGTCCCAGAAGACTGGAGAAGGGCTCATGTGATCCCGCTGCACAAGAGTGGTAGCAGGGAGGAGGCGGGGGACTACAGACCGGTCAGTCTTACCTCAGTAGTGGGCAAGATTATGGAGGCACTCCTATGGAAAGGATAGTGCAACACCTGGAATCCATAGGGGCACAGGATCCAAGACAGCATGGGTTTACAAAAGGAAGGTCCTGTCAAACTAATCTCATAGATTTCTTTGACTGGGTAACCAGAGTGGTGGACCAAGCGGGAGCAGTTGATGTCGCCTACCTTGACTTCAGCAAAGCTTTTGACACTGTTCCACATAGAAGATTGATAAATAAGCTAGGTAGGCTCGGGGTGGGTCAGAAGTTGGTCAACTGGGTGGCAAACTGGTTGACTGGCAGAAAACAGAGAGTGGTGGTAAATGGTATACAGTCAGAAGAGTTGCAAGTCACAAGTGGGGTACCTCAGGGATCAGTCCTGGGGCCAGTCCTATTCAACATCTTCATTAGTGACCTCTGAGATGGACTAGAGGGTAAGAGCTTGTCTGTTTGCAGATGACACCAAGATCTGCAACAGAGTAGATGATCCAGATGGGGTGGGCAGAATGAGAAGAGATCTGGATAAACTAGCAGAATGGTCAGAAGAGTGGCAACTGGGATTTAATGAAAGAAGTGCAAAATCATGCACATAGGGAAGAGAAACCCTGAAGCCACTTATAGGCTGGGAGGGGAGTTGCTAGCAGTCACAAAGGAAGAAAGAGACTTGGGCATCATCATCACTGATGACCTAAAATCATCCAAGCAGACCTCTAAAGCAGTAGGTAAGGCTAGGGGGGTGTTAGGGTGTATTAGTAGGGGTATCACAAGTCGTAAGAGGGAGGTAATAATCCCTCTGTACAAGACATTGGTTAGGCCCCATCTGGAGTACTGCGTGCAGTATTGGAGGCCACACCTTCACAAGGACATTAACCAAATTGAGGCAGTCCAGAGAAGGGCAACCAAAATGGTGCAGGGACTGCATCAGAAGACATATGAGGACAGATTAACGGAGCTCAATATGTATACCCTTGAGCAAAGGAGGGAGAGAGGTGATATGATCGAGACATTTAAACACCTTAAGGGCATAAACAAGGTGAAAGAGTCTAACATGTTTAAATATAAGAAAACTAGCAGGACAAGAGGACACAGCATGAGATTAGAGGGAGGCCGATTAAGGGGGAATGTGAGGAAATTCTTTTTCACAGAAAGGGTGGTAGATGCATGGAATGGCTTACCACAAGAAGTGGTGGCTATGAATACAGTGCAGGGCTTCAAACAGGCATGGGATAGGCATAAGGGAGCAATACAAATGACTATGAATAGATAGGTCACTGACAGAGCAAAGGCCGATGGCACATTTATAAGGTAGAAAAAGAAATGGGCAGACTGGATGGGCCTTGCGGTCCTTATCTGCCGTCAACTTCTATGTTTCTATGTTTCTATGACTACACGATTACTTCATCCCTGAAATTTGCACATTGGGTAATGTGGTGGATATTCCAGTGAAGGAGAAGAAATTCCATATCTCACTAATATCATTATCTGTGAAAGGTTGATTTTACATCATTGGCTTGATCAAGAAGTCATTACCTACCCAGAGTGGCTGAATGAAATCCTATTTAATCTTAGAGTAGAGTAAACAATTGCTAGTATTAGACATCGTCTCCCAGCATATGCCAAAAAATGGAATAAGCTGGAAGCTCTTCTAATAGCACATTCTCCCCACTGAGTAGATCATGCCAAGGAATATACTTTAGTTCTGTGTTTCTATTCCAAGAGTAATTAAGTAATACTAGCAGCGGCTATGGGTACAAGGGTATCTTACTGGATGTACGTGATGTTTACTGTTTGGCTATGGCATTCATTTTAACTTCGAACCGTGTCTCTGGGGTGGGTGGAGGGTGGGATGGGGTAGGGAGGGTGAGGGAGGTAGGGAAGGGGAGGTTCGGGAGGGTGGCTTTATGTGTTGTATATTGTATTGTACTGTGATATTTTGTTTACTGTGATACTTAACTATTCCCTTGCATGTTCCCATGCTCTATGTACGTCACATGCTGTGTTGATGTATGTATATATATCTTTTATGTTTATGAGATATGGAGCTGAAGTCTGGGGTCATCAAAAACCAAAGGAGCCTGAAAAAGTCCTATCTTATTACTACAAAGTGTTGTTGAGTGTTCCCAGTTCAACTGCTAATGCAATGGTTAGATCCGAACTGGGAAGAATCCCAATAAATACTACAATTGAATTAGGATTACTAACTTACTGGCTGAGGCTGATAAATAAATTCAATGACCTTCCCCATATCTGTTTAAAAGAAAAATTAACTGGTCTAGAGAGGGATGTAAATCCAAATGGCTGAAGGCCTTGGAAAAATATCTTACAAAAATAAATATGATTCAGCTATGGAATGATTATAATAGAAAAATAAATATTTCTTTGCAATTTAGAACTTTATTAAAAAAACAAATTGTTTGAGCATGAAAGGAGATCTGACATCAGCAAAATAAAAGAACAAAGGTGTTCTGAATGATTTAAGTTCAATAAAATAGGGCATTGTCTGGAGGATTATTTAACTTTACCAATTTTCCCAGCTGATAGAATATTAATTACCTGGGCTCGATTTGAATTAATAACCTCTAAATACATATATTCCAATAATACTGCCCCAATAAATGAGATCTCAAATATAGCAAAACAATAATGTAGATGCAATAAAGGACACCAGGAATCTCTAGCACATATAATTTACATATGTCCACTATACTTAACACCAAGAAATAATTTCCTCCTGAATTTTTTGAAAACATATGCAAATAGCAATTATGATAGGTTATTTATATTTCTTCATCCAGGATACCTGGAAGATGCTATCATGATATTTAAATTTGTCTCTTCAGTTATTAAAATAAAGAAAAAATATTATAGGTCACAGAGCCATACAACTTAGCTTTTCTGCCACTGCTGTGATGAACTGATGCACTAAACGCACGTTGTCTCTCCATTGGCTGTAATGCTATATTAAATGCACCTTGCTATGGTAACCATACATATTTATATGAGGAATATGCACTTACCTGAGACAAATTTTTTTTATTGCTACTGTTATACTGAAATAATATGTGAAAATAATGTGCAATAGCATCCCTCTTTTTCAGTGTAATGGTTTTTCTTTTACATTTTGTATGAACTATGTACAGTGTACTAAATGGCCTATTTATGCTTTTATAAATTGTGAACTAAGTAGTTTAGATGGTTTTAATTGTCATAGCTTTGCTAATAGCAGCAAAGTTGATCAATAAACTTAAAACTGAAACTGAATGAACTCAGAGGTAGTAAGGGCTACAGGGGCTGGAGAGCCACTGGCCAACAGCGACCACAACTCTCTATGGTTTGAGTTAGCCCTAGGGTAGCAAAATCACAATCCAAAACAGAGGTTTTAAACTTTAGAGGAGCCAAATTTGAAAAAATGAGGAATGTAGTTAGAAGCAAGCTATTAAGGATCCAGAAGCATTTAGATGTGGAAGAAATATGAAGGTTGGTTAAGTTAGCTATTTTAGAGGCTACCAGGATGTGCGTAAGAACAGTGACCAAAAAGAACAAACACAAAAAAAAAAAAATGGTTCAGTAACCAGGTAAGGACCGCAATCAGAACAAACAGGGAGGCCTTTTGAAACTATAAAAGAACTCAGGAAGACACCGCATGGGAAGCCTATATTCTGAAGAACAAAGAAGCAAAGAGTATGATGAAATCAGCCAAGGCTGTAACAGAGCTTTGGCTTGCAGAAGGGGTTAAAGAAGGGAACAAACACTTTTCGATATATACAAGAAAAAAGAAAGAAAGAAAAGGGGAGGAACAGTTAGACTCAAAAATGGTGACAGAGTAGTGGAGGAGGATAGGCAGAAGGCCACTGTTCTGAACAACTTTTTGCTCAGTGTTCACTGAGGAACACAAAGGCCCTGCATCAGACAGTGGCATCAAGGTTGCTGATAAAGGTGTTCCACAAATAGAAGCACCATCAGTCACCAATAGTAGGGTTAGAGAGGCCCTGGATAAACTCAGGAAAGACAAGTCATCAAGGCCTGATAGAATAAACCCAAGGGTGCTAAAGGAGCTAGCAAGTGAATTGGTAGATCCCTTAGCACTTTTATTCAGCAGATCACTTCAGACAGAGGGTAGTGCCAAGAGACTGAAGAAGAGCTGAAGTGGTACCTCTTCACAAGGGAGTTGGGAGGTAGCAGGCCTTCCGGAGGAGGTTGTGGAGTCAAAAACAGTGGTGGAATTCAAGCATGCATGGGACAGTCATAAGGCAATTCTAGGGGGTGGGGGTAGGAAAAAGAAGGCTGCTGGTTAACTAGGATCTGCAGCTTATCCATTAGGTAGGGAAATGGGCAGACTGGGTGGGCCAAGTGGTCCTTATCTGCCGTCAAATTCTATGTTTCTATGTTTCTATGTAACTACCGACCGGTCAGCCTTATGTAATTAGTGGGGAAACTGATGAAAACCTTAATAAAACAAGACTTGGTAGAGTACCTAGATAAGAACGGTCTGCAGGATGACAGGCAACATGGGTTCATGGTGGGAAGGTCATACCAAATGAACCTAATCACATTTCTGGGTCACTAGGAAACTAGACAGAGGTGCCCAGTGGACCTCCTCTACTTCAATTTCAGTAAGGCCTTTGATTCAGAGCCACACAACCGCCTGCTGAAAAAGTTGGAGGACCTGGGTGCAGTCAAGTGTATAGTCAGTTGGGTAGGTAATTGGCTTAGGGACAGAAAACAGAGAGTAGTGGTCAACAGGGTGAGATTTGATGAAGGCGCGGTTACTAGTGGTGTACCCCAAGGCTTAGTGTTGGGGCCAGTCTTATTTAGTACCTTTATTAGTGACATTGGCATAGGTATTCAGGGCATTATTGCTCTATTTGTGGATGATACCAAGCTAGGAGGAAGGGTTGGCAGCAAGGAGGTGGTTAATGACCTACAAAAAGACCTACAGAGGCTGGAAAGATGGTCCAACATCTGGCAGCTGAAGTTCATTGTAAAGAAATGTAAGGTATTGTATTTGGGTAAAGGGAACCCAAGGACAGAGTACCACCTTAACGGAGTCCAGATCAGTGTCACGTAGGAAGAATGAGACCTAGGTGGAAGGTGGCTAAAGGTGGAAAAGCCATGGGTCTAGATGACATACATCCCAGGGTCCTAGAGGAACTGAGGACTGAACTGGCAGCCCTCTGGCAGCCCTGTTCAGTGAGTCCTTAGACACTGGAGTGGTCCCAGAGGACTGGAGAAGGGCAAACGTCTCTCTTCATATGAGCGATAGTAAAGAAGAAGAAGCGGGGAACTACTGGCCAGTTAGTCTAGCCTCTGTAGTCGGAAAGATAATGGAGGCACTCCTTAAGGAAAGAATAGTGGAACACCTGGAAGCCAATTGACTGGTGGATCCCAGGCAACATAGGTTCTCTGCAGGACAATCCTGTCAAACTAATCTGATAGATTTCTTTGAATGGATGATAAAGGCAGTAGACCAAGGGGGCCGGTTGATATTGCCTACCTCAATTTCAGCAAAGCTGTTGATATGGTCCCACATAGGAGACTGGTCAACAAGCTAGGCAGCCTAGGGTTGGGACACAAGATGGTGAACTGGACTGGAAACTGGTTAAGGGACAGAAAACAGAGGGTAGTGGTGAATGGAACCCAATCAGACAAAAGGGAGGTGACCAGTGGGGTACCTCAGGGGTCAGATCTGGGGCCGTTCCTCTTCAATATCTTCATCAGCGACATTGCAGATGGGCTGGAGGGAAAGGTTTGCCTGTTTGTGGATGACACCAAGATCTGCAACAGGGTGAATACTCCAGAGGGGGTGGAGAGGATGAGAAAAGGCCTGAAACTGTTGGAGAGATGGTCAGGGGCATGGCATCTAAGGTTTAATGGAAAGAAGTGCAAAATCATGCATGTGGGGAGCAGGAACCCTGGGGTGAGCTACAGGTTGGGGAGGAGCAGCTGACAGTAACTAAGGAGGAGAGGGACTTAGGGGTCATAATCACAGATGACTTGAAGGCTGCTAGGCAGACAGCAAAGCCGGTGGGAAAGGCAAGTGGGATGTTGGGGTATATTGGAAGGGGAATCACAAGCTGAAGGAGGGAGGTAATAGTTCCACTGTACAAGACCCTGGTGAGACCTCACCTTGAATACTGTGTACCATTCTGAAGACCACACCTTCAAAAGGACATTGACAAAATAGAGATGGTGCAGAGGAGGGTGACCAAAATGTTGAAGGGATTGCATCACGCCTTACGAGGAGAGAGTGAGGGGCCTCAGTTTGTACACACTGGAACAAAGGAGGGAGAGAGGTGACATGATAGAAACATTCAAGTGCCTCAAGGGCATTAACAAGGTGGAAGGGGGCACTAATGAGCAGCTAACGAGGTAGACGCGTTTCTCGTCGCTCCGCTCTGGTCGCTGTAAAATAATTAAAAATAAAAGTATCTAATACCCTTGGATGGCATTCGTACTGTAACACACAGCACTGGACAGCACCATGGAGGAATATTTAACCCCCAATCCTGGTAAAAGTCAGCGTCTTGCAGTGAAAACAGGTAAGAAGTCAGCGACGAGTACCGCGGGAGAAAATGCAGGCCTGGTGTCCATGTCAGCTGCGGAGGTTACCGCGCTAGGCCGAGAGCTGACCGGCCAGGTAATAGTGGCGTTGGATCCAAGGTTGGTCAAATTAGAGGGCAAACTGGACTTGGTTTGCAGGAAGTCCTAGAGCAACAGACACAGCACTGCAATCGGATGGCAGAGGCGGAGGAGCGGGTCTCTCGCTTGGAGGACGAGCTGCTGTCTGTCCCTAGTCAATTGGCAGAACTGCAGAAGGAGCTGAAGGAGCTGAAAGAAGCTTATGACTATCAGGAAAACTACCATCGGCACCTGAATTTGTGCTTGCGAGGCTTGCCGGAAGAGAATGAGGGAGAAGGAGCTCTGGACTTTTGTGGAAGGGTTCTGCCTGAGCTGTGAGGGATGCAGCTCATGAAAGGGAAATTGAAGCTGGAGCAAGCCCACTGCGCTGTGATGCCGCAGCTGCTGGCGGGCCAACCCCCGCGGCAGATCATAATGCGTTTCCACCATTTCCAAGACAGAGAAGCACTCTTGAGGGCCTACAGAGCAAAGGGGTCCATAACCTACAAGGGAAATTGGCTCTACATCTCGCAGGATTACTCTGCAAGGCTACTGGCGAAGTGGAAGCGGTTTAATGCAGTGATGGTCCAGCTGAGAAGCCTGCAAGTGGAAAATTTCTTGATCTACCCAGCTACACTTAAAATAAAACATGAGGGAGCGACTTTCTCCTTTTGGGAGTCGGAGAAAGCTGAGGAATTCCTTAAGACCCTATGAAAGAAAATGGGGTGAAGAGCATGGCAGAAACAAGGCGTGGGTATTGGCACAATAGATAGAGCGAACACCAGTTAATGCTGTTTAACTGTTTTGTTACTCGAAGTCCAGAGGTTGGGTGAGCATTGTTTTGTTTGCTAGCCACCTCCCTTAAAGTTCTGAATTAAAGCATGGCGCATTGAAAAGAAAGAAAGGAATAGCTACTGGAATGGTGGAACA
Source organism: Neoceratodus forsteri (assembly GCA_016271365.2). Classification (NCBI taxonomy): domain Eukaryota; kingdom Metazoa; phylum Chordata; order Ceratodontiformes; family Ceratodontidae; genus Neoceratodus; species Neoceratodus forsteri. Next base: position 405,243,603 of record JADMNL010000024.1, read on the forward strand.
CTAATGTTGGAAGCAGACAGAAGTTTCAAGGGCATCTCGTGGACACTTGTGGACTAAGCAAGACATGGACAACTATTTGTACCCTATCGAGTAAATGCTGCCCGATTGCTGTAGCTGACGGATTCACAGATTTGAGCGTTGAGGGAGTGGGCCTAGCACATGGGAGTGAAGGCGTGGCCTAGCCCTTCCCTCTGGGATCTGTGGGGGACCGTTAGCACACGCGGGTTTTCCTAGAAGGAAGGCATCAACATGCATTGAAACAGGGCTGAAACTGGTTCTAGATTTGCTGTGTGGGGGCTTTGTCCCTTTTTCCTCTTTTCTGCCCTGGTGTTCCGACACGGGAGTAATAGGGGATACGTTTCATGCTATGAGCAGTATGGGGAGAGGGTGGGCCTGACTTGATGGATGGGATAATTGGAGAGACTGCTATCGGGTAGTAGGGGTAGAGGGTGTCTAATCCTTCTCCAGAAGTGTAAGCCTCAGGGGATTGGTTTTAATGATGCACACCCACAAAAGAGTATGGTAGAAGGGGAGAAAGTGTATCCCCCGGGCTGAAGCATCAATTAGAATGGGGGCAATAATGAAAGCTTCCACTAGGTGGGGTAAATGATACACATTCCAAATGCCTGTTAATGTGGGAGCTTAATATAGGCTCACAAGGGAAAATAAAATGACGCTGTGGGGGGGGGGGATGAGGAATGAGAGGAGGTGTCGAGCTACATGAAAGAGAATGCAACAGCCGCGTGAGTATGTGGTCCAGGAGCAGCTTGGCGACGGGGTGGAGTGGCTGGACGCTCATGCCAGTTAAGGGGAGACTGTATTTCCAGACACTTGTGCCTTATAGGCACTTAGTGTCAGAAGGGGGCTCGCATTTTGTGAGGGGGGGCTTACTAGCTGAAAAGGACAGGGCGCCTGGGAAGGGGAGGATATAGGTGGTTCAACTCACAGGAAAACTAGATATTTGTTCATAATGGGAGATGACGGGGGAGGGATTCTAAAATAAGGGGGGGAGAGGGGGGTAGTGGACAAGTGGGAAGGGCAAGGGGGGATGTTCAAATTGTTCAAATTGTTAGTTTTGTTGTTACTGTTCATGTGTTACTAGATGCAACCGATGATGCTAAGGATCTGGATACAGTATATTATAATAAGACTTGCAGGGACTGGAATAGAAGTGCTCGAGGGCTGGGGCATAATAGGGAGTTGCAAGAGGCGGTTGGGATGGGGATATGTCTAAGTGATAGTTATGAGTAATACGATGAATATAAATGTTATTTCATGGAATGTTAAGGGAATAGCAAGCCCAGTAAAGAGAACTGCATTACTGACTGCATTTAAGAGGGCTGGGGCGCAGGTGGCTATGTTGCAAGAAACCCATCTGACGGATACAGAGCACACTAAGCTCATGCGGAATTGGGTGGGGAAATGTTATGTGGCTTCCTTCACATCTCACAAACAGGGGTAGCCATATTCTTGCATAAAAACTTACCCTTGGAAGTTCGGAGGGTGGCGCGTGACCCAGAAGGGGGTAGATACATATTTATTACTGGACTATTAAGGGGAGAAATGGTTACGTATGGATGTGTATTTGCTCCGGCAGTGCATGAGCCATAGTTTTTTATCTCTTTGCTGGACTTGCTAATAAAAGAACAATTTTCTGGGCTGATTATGGGGGGGTATTTTAACTGGACTATGGATGCATGTTTGGGCCATTAGGAGAGGAAGGGAAGGGTATCGTAAACCATGACTCAGTGGCAGCTGGGGATGGCAGACCTAGATATGGTAGACAGGTGGCGCACAAAGAATCCAGGTGCCAGGGAGTACACGTTTTATTACAGCCCCCACAAAACCTGGTCCTGTATAGACTATGTCTATATACCCAGGAGCTGGATAGGATGGACACAGGATATATCCCACAGTCCTATACACATATCCAACCATGCCATGGTAATCTTGAAAATGTCTGGAGGAGAGGTGAGAGAGGTGCCTCCGCAGTGGAGGTTCCCCACATATATGATTAAAAATCAAGCCTTTAGGGATTACTTAGTGGAACAATGGCAACATTACAAGCAGACTAACTCCTCACTGGACATTTCTCAGGTCATCTTCTGGGAAGCAGGGAAGGTATATATGAGGGGGGCTACTATTGCCTATATGGCAAGATTGAAGCGACAAAAGAGGAAAAAAAAGAACAGAGTTGGAAAGCCAGCTAAAGGAGCTAGAGAAAAGAGTGGCGAAGGGAGAACAAGGAGAGGCACATAAATTGCTGATGACAACAGGGGAGGCCTTAAATATATTGTTGCAAGAGGAGGCTGGTAGGACCTGGTTCTACTGCCAAAGGCAGGTTTTTGAGTGGGGGAATAGACCAGGTCCGTTGTTAGTGTGGTTAATGAAAGGGGGTAAGGGTCAAATGTGGGTTTTGGGGATTAGAGATAGAGGAGGGAGAATTTGTGAGGACCAGAGAGGTATAAGGGAACACTTTAGGAAATTTTATGAAGATCTGTACAAAGCAGAACAGAAAGGAGTGGGGAATCGGACGTGGAGATTTCTGGCAGGCCTTCAGTTACCTGTGACCTCTAGGCTACAGAAAGAGCAATTAGGCCAGCCTATAACGAGAGCTTAAATTCTTGGGGCCATACTAAAATTACAGCAGGGAAAGGCTAGTGGGCCAGACGGATTCCCAATAGAATACTACAAGATCTTGAGGAATCAAATGACGGAGGCACTGTGTGGGCTTTTTCAAATAAAGGAAGGAAGAGAAACACCAGAACTGCCAGATACCTGTTATGATGCTAACATTTGTTTGATACCCAAACCTGGTAGGGATGGTATGGACTGCACGGCGTATAGACCTATCTCCCTGCTTAACTCAGATTTAAAGATCCTGGCCAAGGTGCTGGCTATTAGGTTGGAGAACATATTACCGGATTTGATTCACCCAGACCAGTCCGGGTTCATTAAAGGTCGCCAATGATATCATAATATGTGCAGGTTACTTAATGCAATATGGAAGGCGAATACAGAACATGAGAGTGTGGGTGTTATATCAATGGACGCAGTGGACGCATGTGCTCAGCTGTATTACTGTAATTGCTACTAAATTGTATAAATGTTATGAAACCATTCTGTGTAACTCTAAGTCAGTGACTTTTATGCTGTAACCTAAATTTGTTCTGTCTGTCCTCAATGTGACGAGGTACCTTTGGAAATGAGCCTTTGGCTCAAAGGTTGTAAACCGATGTACACATAAATAAATAAATAAATAAATAAAAAGGTGTTTGATAGGGTAGAATGGGAATACCTCTTTGAGGTACTGGCCCATTTTGGTCTGGGTGAATCCTTTGTGGGATGGGTGAGGGCTATGTATACAAAACCGAGAGCCAGAATTTTGGTTAATGGGAGTCTCTTTGAGTGGTTTTCCTTGGAAAGGGAAACCAGACATGGGTGTCCTCTCTCACCCTTTTAGTTTCCGCTGGCATTGGAACCTCTCGCGCTGGCAGTGCAGCAACAAGAACAAATAAAAGGGCTTGCAGGAGCTCGAGAATCTGAGCATAAGATCGCCTTATATGCAGATGATATGCTATTATTTGTTAGGGATCTGCAAAGGTCCATGGTGCTGCTGCTGTCCCTCATTGAAGAATTTGCCAGTTTCTCTGGATATAAGGTGAATCTGGAGAAGTCAGAAATGATGTATTTACCGGATGGGGATCGAGCACTGGGGGGGCTGGGGCTTAAGGTTGTGCAGAATGGCTTTAGGTATTTGGGGGTGCAGATAGGGAGGAGACTGGGGGACTTGTACCACTTAGATTTCCCCTGCTTGATCAGAACTGTGCTTGGGGATCTCTGGCGGTGGGCACAGCTTCTGATCTCTTGGCTGGGAAGGATCAATGTGATTAAAATGAATGTCCTTCCTAGGATTTTATACCCCATGCAAATGTTATACCTGGGACTAACCAAGGGGGATGTTAAATGCTTGGAAGGGGGGTTTTTGAAGTTTATTTGGCATGGAAAGAAGCTACGAATCAGTCTTAAGAGGCTCAAAGTGGAAACCAGCAGGGGAGGCCTGAACTTCCCAGACCTAGGTAATTATTATTCAGCCATACAGCAGAGAGGGATCGGGGATTGGGAGCACAGGCCCAGGGTCACTAGCTGGGTGGAGCTAGAGCAGTGGGGTGTCCCTGGGAGGCTTACTGCATAATTGTCTAGTAAAGGGCCGCGGGCATATAGAATGCTGGAGAATGGTAATCCACTGGTGCGGGCAATACTCGAGGCCTGGGCAAGGTTGGGGAGGCAAAGAGTGCGCAGGCAAGGAGAAACTCTACTACTGCCGGTGGCTAGGAATCAGTTCTTCGTGCCGGTATGGAGGACAAAGGTTTTAGTGAATGGGAAGCATGCGGGGTGGAAACTGTGGGTCACCTGGTAGAGAGAGGAGAGGTCTGCACTTATGAGGTGATAAAACAGTGGCTGCATCTAGAGGGCCCACACTTGTTTAGATATTTACAGATTCGAACTTACGCAGAGAAACTAGGCAGGGTGGCTCGGGAAGGTCTGAAATCGGATCCAATAGAGCAGCTGGTATATCATGCTGGGAAGGATTCCACAGGAATGTTGGGAAAAGCTGCTAAACAAGGCAAGCAAAGCCTGTCAGACCTAACTAAGAATACAAGGGAGCTATGGGAAAGGGATTTGGAACAGCGCATCTCAGAAGAAAATTGGAGGGTGGTCTTGGGAATGCCAGGAGGAATAATGATCTGCAATAACTATAAAGAGGCCTTTTACAAGTTCCTACATAGATTATATTATCCCCCTGGTAACTGTCCATAAAGCTCACCCGGCAATTTCTCCTTTATGTGGGAGATGTGGTAAAGAAGCAGGGACTTGTATCCACTGTTTCTGGACCTGCTCCATTTTGGTTAAATTTTGGGAGGATGTGGTCACTGAAGTGGCTCGCATGGCAGACCTGCCACTAAGACGGGATCCTTTGGTTTGTCTATTTGGAGTGGAAGTAGTAGAGGGGGAGGAGTGGAATCCACTCCCCAATGGATAAGGGTCCTGTTTGTCTTAGCCCGGCATTGTATACAGTGTACATGGGTGTCACACGCCAGGCCCACATTATCTATGTGGCGCCAGGCAACCATACAAGCACTGGCACTGGAAAGACTGACATATGTGGTGCGAGAACGGAAGGAGGCCTTCCTGAGGGAGTGGTCCCCTTTTCTCTCCTCACTAAGTATGACTGAAAATATGGTATTAAGGTCCAGTTTGAGTATATAAAAGCAAAAAAAAAAATGTTATCCTGGGTGTATGACATATTATCCAGATCCAGCTGACCTGCATAATAATGGGACATGTATAGGAGAAGAAGATAATGTAATGAGAACATGCGATTCTATTTATTGACTTCTGTGAATGAGATTTAATTTCACATCTGATTGCATCTATTTGTTTGTCGTTTTTGTCTGTGCTTTGTTTGTCTCTGTTATAAAGAAACTCAATAAATAGATTATTCAAAAAAAAAAACAAGATGGGGGGATCACGTGATGCAGGGTACTGGGTAGAAGCTCCTCTGCATAGCTACAGCCTCCTAACTGCAAAATATCGCTATTTTGGTCATTATTTCTCCCTAAAAACCAGAAAGATTACTGATTACTGCCTTCTTAATATCCTGGGCACCTGCTAGCTTGTTCTTGTCGATTATGGAGGTCTACATGAAGAAGCCTCCGCAGAAGCATACACTGCGGGTCACTCCCGAGGAGGCCCCGAAAAAATCAAGGGCCTCGAGTGCAGTGGATAAGCCAGAGCTTCAAAACCTGATTGCTGAGCAAGAACCCCTAACTTTGAGCAGATTTTTGGAAGAGTTTAACCTCTTCCGGGAAGAAGTCATAGAAATCTCAGCTGAAATTAAATCCTTTCTAAAAAACTCGAAGAGGTCTCGATGAAAACTTCAGATAATGCAGCTCGAATCTCCTCTCTTGAGAAGCAAGTGAAAAAAATCGATCCCGGTCTCGTGGCTATGCAGCAAAGGATTTCTAGTTTGGAAGCCAAGCTGGAAGATTTGGAGGGCCACAGCCGAAGAAACAATATAGTTATCTTGGGCCTTCCAGAAGGAGAGGAAGTCCAGAATATGCTTGCATTTGTGCAGAAGCTGATGGAAAAGGTCGCTGGTCCCTCTCCCTTCGAGCCAAGTACATCATTGAAAGGGCGCATAGGTCCTTCGACCCAAGCCATCTCCAGGAATAACACCACGTCCCATTATTTGTCACTTTTTAAATTACCTGGAGTGACAACATTTTCTGGCAAAAGTGAGAGAGCTGCAAGAATTGAAATGGGAAAATGCCAGGCTCAGAATTGCCCAAGATTTACCGGGGTCGGTCAGAGCTAAGCGCACTGCTTTTCACCCTATTGTATCAAAAGTCATAGCAGCAGGCCTTTGCTTTAAAATGGGTTACCCAGCTAGATTACAGGTACTAGTGGATGGTACCTGGTCAACATACGAGAATCCTGAAGCTGCTCTTATGGGACTTAAGGCCGCTTTGCCTGATCTGTTTCAGGACACTTGATCTGTTTGGTTGGTCTCATTCTACCCTGCGATGGAAGGGAGAAGATTTTTCTAGTACTACTATACAAAAAGAGGAATGAATAACTATCTGGTCTCGAAGGTTCCTGAATGCCTCGGTGGTGGGGACTATTCTCATCGGAATCCTGCTCTCTTATACTTTCCATCTTAGCGCTCAGTGTTTTGGAGCAACTCCATATCCCAGGAGTTTGTTTCTAGGGGGTTGTGTCTTTTCTGGGAGGAAGTTCCCTTTTTATCACATGGATCACATTTTCCTGTATCTCTTTTACAAGGACACCAATTTATTTCTCATGATTTAGTTATTATAACAAAAGCCCTCAGATTTGGTGTTTTTGATTGCTAGGGCACTAGTTAAGAGAGCGACCTTCTGGTATCAGCTTTAGCTGGACATGCATTTTTAAGATAATATTACCAGAGGGTGCTCTTGCAGTATATTTGGTGGATCAACCCCTTTACTTGTCTTGGGAATTTATTTTTCCCGGTTGAATATAACAGTGGGGGCTTGGGAACAGATGGAGATCCACTACTTGGGAGCATTTAGTTCTTTTGCTAACAAACGGCACTGGGAAAATTTTCAATCTTGCTAGTGGCAGCAGTTTCAATAGCATATTCTGCTATCAAACTTTATATTGCCCTTTTCTTTCTCAGGTATTCGAGTTCTCTGGACTGTTCCCAAGTGGGGGATGCTGTCTCTTCCCTTTATCGTTCTCGCTCTCTGCTTTTCTGGATATCAGGAGTCCAGTAGTTGTCTATCATCACTTACATTATCTTTACCATCGTTTAGATATTACTGACCACTGTTTGTATAAGAAGGTTCGCATATTAGGGCAGGGTTTTTGGGTACATGTTTGGGAGGTTGGAGGGGGAGGAAGGAAAACAGCATTGTGCTGAACGTTGCTCGTGACAGTTGGGGGGGAGGGGGTGATATTGTGTTCATGGTTCTCATTTTATTTGTTCGTTGGGTGGGTTTGGAGTATTTGGGGGGGCTGGGAGAGGTGGATGGGAGGGAAGTTGATGTTGGGTTGGGAGGGGAATACAGCAGCAAATCTGGGTTCTGGTCACTTAATTCCGATTGTTGTAATCCCTAAATCTCACATAAGAGACTTTTTTTTTACTTAGATGGCCAGTAGTATAAATCTTAATACATGGAATGTGAAGGGGATAAGGAAAAGAGTTAAACAATATCAAGTGTTAAAACATTTAAGCTTATTATCTTCTCAGATCACATTCTTGCAAGAATCTCATTTACTGGAAAGTGAAGCTCTGCAATTTAGGAGGCAACAAATTGGGCAGGTATTTACTGCCTCGGGGTCCACTAACAGCTGTGGGGTTATGATTCTGGTCAATAGAGGCATTCCCTTTATCTTTAAACAAGTTCTCAGGGACCCGGACGGTAGATATGTCCTGGTCCAGGAGAGTCTGTGGTCTATGCCAGTTTTACTTGGCAGCATTTATGGGCCAAACGCAGATGATCCGGGCTTCTTTATGAAGTTTATCTCCATACTCCTTCCCATGCTTCCCATTGGTATAATTATGGGTGGGGACTTCAATTTGGTTCTTGATCCTGAAGTGGATAGGTCTGGTAGTGGGCCGAGGGGTTTGTCGCCCGGGTAGAGGGCCCTTAGGGACTTTCTGGATTGGTGTGGACTGTGTGATGTGTGGCGTGTACTACACCCGAAGGACAGGGAGTATACTTTCAATTCGCCTGTGCACAGAACCCTGTCTTGCATCGACTATCTTTTTCTCTCTCAGTTCCTCTTGCCTGGGGTCTTAACTGCCTCGATTCAGCCAGGTCCAGTGTCAGATCACTCTCTGGTGACTTCCAATCTGGCTTTCCTTAACATTCCCCATAAAGAAACCCGATGGAAATTAAATGGCCAACTGCTGAAAGATACCAGATACTGTAACCTAATAAAGGAACAGATCGATTTCTTTTTCTCTACTAATTCCTCTGAGGACATGGCACCTGATATTTTGTGGGGTGCTTTCAAGGCTTACATGAGAGGGATTATTATTAGCCTAGCCACAAAGAGGAAAAGGACTCGAGAGGTGGAATTACTAGCTTCATTATCTCTAATTAGGTCTCTGGAAACCAAGTTATCCTCTAATGCCTCGGAAGAGGATATGAGGAGGCTCTCGGTAGCTAAAGATAAATATTTAGATCTGTTGAGGGAGAAAGCAGAGTTATCTATTATTTGCACCAAAGCAAGCTATACCGATCAGGGGGAAAAAGCAGGTCGCTTGCTAGCCTTAAGGTTAAAGCAGCAGGAATCTGCTAGATTCATACCTCCAATTAGGGACCAGGCAGATGGACCCCTGAAGGTATCCCCTTCTGAGGTTGTGCAAGAGTTTGCCTCATTCTATGAGCACTTATATAGGGACATGGACAACCCCCTTCCTTAGAAGCGCTCGAAGCCTACCTGAGGGATTCCTCTCTACCCTCTTTATCTGAACCACAGAGGAAATTCCTATCTTCCCCAATATCTCTGGAGGAAATATCAGAGGTCATCGGGGCTTTGCCCTCAGACAAGGTCCCAGGACCAGATGTTTTTTCCACTTTATTCTATAAAACTTTTCAATCACAATTATTGCCGATTCTTCACTGGTTGTACTGTCAACATTCTTTCTGGTGCAAAAATAGATACACATCTGTTTGAAGCCCTGATTGTTCTCTTTCCTAAGCCCGATAAAGATCCAGAACTAGTGCAAAGCTACAGACCAATTTCTTTATTGAATCAAGATGTTAAAATTCTCTTGAAGATATTGGCCGATAGAATAACACGGGTCCTTACAGACCTGATTAGTATGTCTCAGGTGGGGTTTATGAAGGGACGTTCATCAGCTGACCATTTACGTACCCTGTCACACGTTGTCTCGGTGTCCAGGGATGCTGTCTTTCCCACAGGATTTGTCTCCTTGGACGCCGAGAAAGCGTTTGATCGCATCAACTGGAATTTCCTGTTTCAGGTCCTTAAAGTATTTGGTTTTCCGGCCAAGTTTATAGACTGGATTCGGGCCTTATATCAAACTCCCTCTGCCAGAGTCTCCGGCAATGGAGCATTCTCCAAACCCTTTCTCTTGTCTTCCAGTACCAGACAGGGATGCCCTCTTTCCCCTCTCTTATTTAATTTATACTTAGAACCCCTTATCCGAAATATTCTCAATAACCCGGAGATAAGTGGTATCCTGATAGGTAATCAAATGGTGAAGATCACAGCTTACGCTGATGATCTCCTCCTTCATTTATCTCATCCAAAAACATCTATTCCTGTCATGTTAGGAGAAATTGCCAAGTTCAGTACTTTCTCAAACTATAAACTGAATATAAATAAATCCTCTATTTTCCCTCTTAACCTTGAGGTTTTCAAAAATGATCTGTCCCCTTTTGGTCTTGGCTGGTCTCCTCGTGTTCTCAGATACCTTGGTATTAATTTGACGCGTAACCCCTCTTCCTGGTTTAAAGAAAACTTGAAGCCTCTTTCCCAAGTGATAGTTCAGGACCTTAATAGATGGTCTAAACTCCCTGTCTCTCTCTGGGGTTGCATTAATATAATTAAAATGAATGTTTTTCCTCACTTGTTTTATCCCCTCTCACTCCTTAACTCTTGTACTCCGTTATCATCGTTTCAGAAAATGCACAGAATTTTCACAAATTTTATCTGGTCTAATAAACAAGCCAGGTTAGCATATTATAAGCTGGCCGCTCAGAAAATGGGTGGAGGACTTCGGATCCCCCATCTGGCAATTTATTACTGGGCTAGTCACATTGCAAAGTATATGCGTTGGGTGAATCCGGGTCTGGAATACTTAAGACCGGTCTGGCTCAAAATTGAGTTAGATTTCATTCATTCTGAGAACACAGACCCCCAGACTATGTTCTGTCTTAAAATAGTATCCCTTCCTGACACCTTTAGTTGTCCCACTATTCGAACGTCCCTCAGAGTTCACACGCAGCTTTGTTCATTTTTGCGGTACTCCCCATACTTGGACTTGTCTCAGTCTATTTGGAATTCCCTGTCTTTCACAATAAACAAAACGATGATTTCTCGTAAATGGTTACCCCAAATTGGGGATGGGATAGTCTCTACTTTTCTGGATGACGCAGGGAAATGGCTCTCAGTTTCTAATATAATTCGTAAACTTGACGTCCGTTAGCTTTTTACTTTAGGGTGGTCCAATTAAAGCATCTGCTCTCTACAGTACTTGGTAACATTCCTCCTCGCCCACCTGCCTTTCTGTTTGTATCTGATCTCTCCTCCTTGTTGGGGTCACCAGGCACTATTTCCAAAATATACCGTGTTTCATTTTATTGGAAATATGGGAGACCTGAAGGCCCCACTAGGCTCTGTGTCTCCTTTTTTCCTCATTATACTCCCAATTGGTCAGCTTTATGAAAGTGTTGCCATAAATATGTTTCTCAGGATAGACTCTGCCTTATGCAATACCACATTATGCACAACATGTATTATACCCCTGTGAAGCTGAGGAAATGGGGTCTTATAAGTTCGGGGGCATGTACCAGAGGATGTCAAGAGGATGGCACGCTTCTTCACGTCTTTTGGTCATGCCCCAAGATTAAGTCTTTGTGGGTAGCCATACAGACTAACCTAGATCCTATATTAGGTTTGCAGGATTGCTTCACCCCAGACGTATGTTTGTTGGGAGATCTATCCTCTATCAAGGTGAGAATCAGGAGATTTCATATCTCCATAATTGTATTATCTGTTAAAAAAATTGTGCTTCGGCATTGGAGGGATGCAGTAAGCCCAACATATCAGGAATGGGTTAATGAAATACTGGCTATCCTACGTACAGAGAAAGCGATAGCGAGCCTCCATAATAAGATGCAGTGGTACAAGAATACTTGGGATCCCCTTCACACGCTAATCATGGCCAGATCAGTTAAATGAGTTACTGTAATCAATGATTCTTGATTTGCAATACTATATAGTATTTCTATTTTATTACTGTATGGACTCTGCTGCTGTATGGGGGGAAGGGGGATGGGGACAGCTCATGTAACATTTTGAGTATATGCAGTGTATGTTGTAACTCTCTGTCCCCAGTAATATGAAAATTTGTTAATAAAATATGAATTAAAAAAAAAAAAAACAAGGTGGAAGGGGATGACATATTCCAGATTAATAGTAGTGCCAGGACAAGAGGACACAACATGAGACTGAGGGGTAGCCGCATAGGGAGGAAATGTCAGGAAGTTCTTTTTTACAGAAAGTGTGGTGGACACATGGAATAGCCTGTTCCAGGAGGTGGTGGCAACCCATACAGTGGTGAGCTTCAGACATGCATGGGACAGAAACAGAGAAATAATAGAGATAGGAAGAAAAAGCTAAAGCCTATGACCAGATAGGGTCACTGGATGCTTCATTAGGCAGCTTAAACGGACAGACTGGATGGACTTAGTGGTCCTTATCTGCCAACAGCATCTATGTATCTATGTAGGTGTCATCATAAGCAGCAACCTTAAACAGGCAAGCCAATGCAACAAAGCTTATAGCAAGGCCAACAAAATGCTGGGGTGCATAGGAAGGGGATTCAACAGCAGGAGGAAGGAGGTAATACTGCCACTCTACAGGTCCCTGGTAAGGCCCCATGTGGAGTACTGTGTCCAGTTTTGGAGTCCACATCTGAAAAAGATTATAAACAGGTTGGAGGCTGTTCTGAGAAGAGAGACCAAAATGATCCAGGACCTTCAAGGGCACTCGTACGAGGAGTGTCTGGAAGCATTAAATATGTTCTCACTGGAGACAAGGAGGGAGAGGGAAGACATGATTGAAACATACAAGTTCCTGAGAGGAATAAATAAGGTGCCATCCTCTGACCTGTTCAATGGAGTCTCCGTCTCTAACACTAGAGGGCATGAGTGGAAGTTGGGGGGAGGAGGAGCTTCAAGGGGGGGCTTAGGAAACATTATTTTACAGAAAGAGTCATGAAGCCATGGAATAAACTGCTAGCTGAGGTAGTGGAAACAAAGTCTGTGACATCATTCAAGCTGGGGTGGGAGAAGGCTAAAGCATGATCAAAAGCAACAGGAGCAATAGGAGGCATTAGCCAGAAGGGGGGTTAGGTCCTGGGATCTTAGAAGGTCCAAGGAGCACATGGGCAGACTAGATGCCATCTTTCTTTCTCTGTTTCTATGGTGTTACCAGGCAATCGCTTGAGATAGTTCTGTAGCTGTTAATGAATCATTTGTTCCAGAAGCTTGAACAGGATGAACATTCTGCACCACACTACTTATTTCTGATCTAGTATTTATTGTATCTTCAAAGGTTTTTAGAAGATTCCCACAATCCATTGGATCTTTTTGTATTATCAATTTTACACTTAGAAAAGGGGGTTAGAAAAGTAACAATCTATGAACTTCATTAATGAGAACACATCACCTGGCATCTAATAAATTTTCTAGACACTGTAGCATAGTTCATAAGTAACCTACCCTAATCTACCTGGCGACTACCTAACTTAATAAAAATAAACCCCATTTTCCATTAAAATGGAAACTTTTTCCACTTTTTAAGCACAATAACCCACAGCAGGACATAGGTTTCTTCAAAATAAAAGCACTTACCAGAATCATTTAAACACATTCAGCCTTTATTATCAAACTTACATATTCTACCAAGTAACAGCCTAATTACAGGAAAACAAAAATGTTTCCATTACAACAAAGTTTTTCCCATTTTGTAAGAATAACAACCAACTTGAGTGCATGGGTTTCTTGAGAATTAATGCATTTCAAAGGTTGGTTGAATGTCACTTGGTCCAGTTCACCAGTGGCATGCATTAATTCTCTAGAAACCCATGCCCTGTCATGGGTTACTGCTTACTTGAACTTTGATTTGTCTTGTTTTATTTAGGTCTTACAGGCATATTTAGGTTTCTTGAACTTTGTCTAATCATTTGTATTTGCTGTTATAGTTACCTTTTCCTACTGCACACGGATTAAGGGTAGGCACTGCCTGCCTACCCTTAATCTGTATTTGTTTCCTTATGTATTGTATTTGGTTACCTACTGTATGGTTGGTGTCTCTTCCTTAAGTGAGTTGCTTTAAAGGGGGCATTTTTGTAATTAACCTTGTTAAAGACATCAGTAAATTCTGCCACTGCCATATCTAATTTTGCATTTAAAAAGAGTCTATCCCAGATTCACACTTTTCTTGTCTTAAATCATTTATGAAAACACATTTACCAAAGTCTTTAAAACACCATTCTACTCAATGATTTAAATTAGGCAACATTTTTACAGCTTGGTTTAAGATATACCATCTTTAAAGGACTATGGTCCCTCAAGTCTGAAGCCATAATCTCATTTTCTATGCCATTAAACTTAGGGGGACAAGAAATAAGCCTATGCTTGATCTCTTATTTAATACAGTATTTTTACAAGTTGGGGCATCTGCAATCTAGATGAAGCCTAAAGTACTTCAAGGGATGTATTCATGCACAGGGGCCATCATAGTACTAAAGCCAGGGCCCCTAGTGCTCTGCAGCAGAATTTTCTGATTTCTGCGGTAGGGCTCTTTGGTTTCTGCAGCAGCATTTTCTAATTTTATTCATTGTTCTGGCAGAACGCAGTCCTGCCATTGGCTAAATATGATGTGATATTATCAATGACATAACATGCTGAGCGTAGAGGAGGGACTTCAGGATAAATGAGATGGGATAAAAAGCCTGACACTACAGAAAAATAGTGTATTTGAATGAAAATTCATCAAAAACAATGAATTCTGCGGCACTATATATATTCTGTGGCATGATGTAAATTCTGCAGAAAATTCCGAAACTACAGAATCACAGAATTCCAGGGGCCTTGATTAAAGCTCATGAAAAGCTGTTTCAAACAAGGTACAGGGCTCATCTGTAGCTGGAAGCACTTCAGAGATATAAATGCCTGAGATTTGTTCAACACTGATACCACACTGCAGCTATTTTTAGAACACTGTGATGTCATCAAAGAGCAAGCTGTGTCTAACTACACTGCATTAAGCACAGTCTGTGCTTCGATGACCTCACAATGTTCTACAAATGGCTGCGACATAGTATTAATGTTGAACAGACTTAGGCATCGATATCCCTGGAGTACTTCCAGCTACAGGTGAGCCGAATGCCTCATTTGAATGAGCTTTACATTGACTTTCAAACTCTGTCAGCCAATGTACATTAATGTTTCCCTTTAAAATGTCTGCTAATGTTTGGCCTTTTGGCTTGCCCTAATCAGAATTAACATCCCACATTAAAACATTATAATTTCCCATAGAATTTTTTTTCTAATTACATCAGATAATTTATCAAAACCTGTAGTTTTAATTTCTGGAGGAGAATAAATTATTCAGGCTAGTGAAGAAAACAATGACGCATTCCATTCCTTCTGTAATCTCTGATATTTTTTTGATGGATTGACCCAAGTCCAATTTACGTCTGGAAAAAGCATCAGAGTGAAGTGAAACGTCGACCACGCCCAGTTTCTGATGTGAGGGGGTGCACCTGCATGCTGTGTAGTCCATTTGTTTGGCCATTTTCATATGCTTAATAAACATTTTTTTATCGTGACCCGGTGTTGTGGTCGTGATATCCTACCAGTGAGCTGAAGTGTCTTTTTCTTCTTTTTGCTGCAGTACACTTGAGCCGCCTACCAAAAATACGTAAGTCCAATTTAGAGTATAGTAGAACCCAGTCACACCTATAGTTCCTATCTAATCTGCAGCAGAAATAATTTTCTAATGCAATTTCCCTATCTGCAATCCATTTAGTCAACAATGTTTCTCTTAGGCCACTTAAATTAATATTGTCCTCTTCAACCCAAATTGACCCAATGTTTTAATTAGATTCAGTATCATGTAATTTGTACTAAAATGTAAAAAGAAAAAAGCCATGTTTTTCCTGTACTTTTTCTGTCTGTGACTTAATGTAAGTCTCATGTGCAGGCATTGTTCCAGTGCAATTACGTACTTACAGTAAGTTGGCTTAAGTGGCAAAAAACAAACAAAATGTTTAATGCCGTATTGGTCAAAAGACAGAGATTTGTCAAGTGAATATGATGAAGCAAGTTGTCTTGCTACTACCCAGCTCACAGTAAAGACCCCCTACTGTGTTTGCACCCAGTCTCTTACTAGCTGATTATTAAACTGACTTGTTTGTCCAAAGTGAATCTTTAATTATCACGGCCCCAGGAATGAGTTAATCTGGTCGGAACTTGTTATTAGGCTTGTAAAAAACGAGAGCAACATGCAGAATCTTTCCAGCAGATGGGCTGAACCCTCTAATGTGATGAGGGGGTTTGGTCCTGCAAGTTATCTAACACTGAGTTTTTGCCATAGTTCTTCAGAGCAATTTGGGATGGCCAACTACTACAGCAGAGACCCACGGTATAAAAGGGGGGAGTTCTGGACCTTTGGATCTCAAGGGCTGTGTGGCAAAAACCAAGTGTTGAAGTTCGTGAGGGTTAGGAAGCAGATGTTTAAGTGAGTGTAGTGAGGTTCTTCTGTTTGTTATCTTTTCAGTTTAAAACTGTGTATTTATTAAAGTTCCTAATGTTGCTGTAGGGCCTTTAGTTTGCTGTATATCTTGTACATTTAGTGTAAATATTAAATATTTTATATTTAAAATACATCAGTGACTGCTGTGTCTGAATAAGCACTGGTTCCATTTTTGTTGGGCACACTGTGTTATCTGCATCTCGAGATAACTCTATCAAACTTAATCAGTAAACCCGAGCCTGACACAGGACAGAAAAGAGGTTACCTGGACCATTTAAATGGGTTCCCATGTCTAAAGGGTCTTGTACTGTGTGAACAAGGACCTGACCTTACACTTTGTGACTAGGGACCTGTGGGGGTGGGGGTGGCCTAAAGTAACAGCCCTAGAGAGTTGTAACCAAGTTGATGGCAACCTGATAAAGTACTGTAAGTGAACTAGACCACCCCTGTCACACCACCCAGAGCTCTTGAGAGAGTTTTGAGTATATTTGACAGACCCCCTGGATTTTTATCATGTGCTATTGATAAGCTTTCCTTAACCTGAAGCATCTCCCTTAAGCTTCTGCCTTGCAAATCAAAGACAGGACTTTAAAAAAAAAACAGGGACGAATGATCTAAATCAGGAATATATTTTATAAGAAGAAACTATCAGCTCAAAAAATCTGCTGTATTGTTGGGCTTCATGTAAAAAGCATTTTGGAAAGAGGAATTGACTTCAGCATTGATATCTCAAGGCACTGAACATGTGCTCGCTGGAGACCAGGCAAGAGAGCCGAGAGGGGATATGATGGAGACCTTTAAGTTTCTGAAAAAAATAAACAAGGTGACTGTAGGGAACTATTTAACATGAGTATAGCATCAAGAACCTGAAGCCACAAGTAGAAACTGGTGGGGCGAAGGTTTAGGAGTAATGTGAGGAAGCTCTATTTTACAGAAAGGGTGACAGAGCCATGGAATAGTCTGCCAGAGGAGGTGGTAGATGCCAAGACCATAAATGATTTCAAGCATGACTGGGACAGAGTAAAGGGTTTGGTGGTTGCTTAGGTCAATAATGGTAGATAGAGGAGCAAGAGAATGCATAGGAAGGGGATAAAACCCTGCATGGACAAAAGGTCCCAGGGCAGAGTGGAAAGTCCGGGCAGACTAGATGGACCAGTGGTCTTTTTCTGCCATTACTATTTTGGTTTTTATGTCTGGCAATATTTTATGCTTACAATTCCTACTTTCCATAATAAAAAGGCCAAATACAGGAGGGAACTAGGAAATTTTTGAGGCAAAATCAGGAACATCCCTATAAATTTGGAACAGCTGAGAAGTATGACCTGGAGGGTTGGGCCTGGGTTTACTTCTGTATCTTCACATTTTTAAAGTAAAATCAAAGCCACCTCTTTCCTACCTAAATATTTATCATTTCTAACTAAAAGCAATGTTCTTTTTTTTTAGAAATTTGTTAATAAAAAATAATCCTGCAGTGCTGTAGTAGAAACATTTCTCTGAATATACCTTAATTGACCAGTTTGTCTTTACTAGTTAAAGCCCAAAAGCTAATTTTTGTGCATTCTTTGTAAGTGTAGATTGTGTGGTAATCAATTCATATCTAAAGGCAATTGCTAAATGAATTCAATCTGTACAATACAAAGGGTCACTAATTTCAGTAACATGTTTAAGCAAATACAAACCTTTTTTTTTTTTAAAGCCTCCCGCTTAACCTCTTGTCTTGGACTCTCATCAGAGGTTTCAGCTATTCTTGCAAGTATCAGTTATGCATGGGCTGCTCGCCATGGCCCTGCTTTTGAAGACAGTGGCCCTGTCCCCTTCAGATATCAGAGGAACACTTGGAATCCATGGAAACCACCAGGGTCTTTCTTGAATATCAGGCAAAGCAAGAGTGGACTGAGGATACTGCTGCAGGGGTCAGGCAGTGTAGGTGTTAAAAGCTGTCTCCAGACACCACACAGTTCAGGGCTAACAATTTGGCAGTTAATAAGTTTTCGATCACAATGGTCCCACTTTAAAACAAAGTGGCTCCACTCCTCAGACATCACAGGAGCAGCTGGCATCTATGACAACCACCAGGGTGTCTCGCCAACATCAGGTGCAACTACAGGGGAGAGAGGACGTTGTTGCAGGTCTCAAGTGGTATGGGTGTTGAAAGAAATGCATGATCACACAACCCAATAATTCAAAGCATCATGGGAAGTATATGCAAATCACCATGAAAAGATTTATACTGGTTCTGCTTTAAGCAGGACTGCACAGAGCTAAACGCCACACACACACACACGCACACACATACATTGCAAAGGTTGAAAACAGAAGACACAGACACATGTTTTCTCCTTCTCAGGACTCATTAGTGTGCCTCATCTATATCTCATGGGGTATGTGTGATAATTCATTTCTCAGAAACCTTGCCTCAATGCTTTTGGGCTGAGGTTCTTAGACCTTTTATGGATGTTGAAAGCTGCCTCCAGCCATGGCACAGTTTAGGATTCAGAATTTGGCAGTTAGTATGTTTGGGCTTACAGGGGCCCCTTTTTTTAAGAGTGTGTCCCTGCCCTAAGATATCGGTGCACCAGAAATCACAGCAGCCACTGCAACCCCCCAGGGTCTCTCCCAAATGTCTGGTACAACTAGAAGAAAAAAGTAAATTGTTGCAGGTCTCCAGCAGCATGGGTTTTGAAAGCTGCTTCCAGAACTGTTTAGGGCTCACAGTTTAGCAGTTAGTAAGATCAGGCTTACAGCGGCCCCAATTTTGAAGAGTGGCACCCCCTCAGAGATGTCATGGTTGCACCTGGAATCCTTGGCAACAACCAGGGTCTCTCTGCAATGTCAGGCATAGCTAGAGGTGGGCGAGGAAGTTGTTGATGGTCTCAGGAAGTGTGGGTGTTGAATGCTGCTTCAGCTGTAGAACTGTTCATGGCTCACAGCTCAGCAGTTAGTAAGGCAAGGCAAATTTATTGACATGGTGCCTAATCCACACACAAAAATAGCAAGCTAGTCGTAAAGCATTAAAATGAAAACAGCCCCACTAAAATTATAATACAGAATCTTAATCATAACAAAATCATTACATACTAACATAAACAAATGTGACCTCAGTGCCTTTTTAAAAACTTCTACCAAGGGGGCATTGTGGATAGAGAATGGAAACCCATTTCTAATCATTGGGGCAGCCACCCAAAAATCCCTATCCCCTGACAGCTGTAATCTAGAGTGGGAAACACATAACAAGCCCACCTTGGCTGAACAGGGAAGGTGGATAGGAGCATATATGGGTGGTAGAGCTTCCTGATAGCCGGGAGATATTCCCGACAGATAGTCTGGACTCTCAGCATCCCCACTTTTGAACCGATTGGCCCTGCCCTCTGAGACATTACGTGAGCACCCAGAATCTACAGCAACAACCAGGGTCTTATCTGAAAGTAAGGCACACCTAGGGGGACAAGGAAGTTGTTGCAGGTCACAGGCAGTGTGGTGTTGAAAGCTTCTTCCAGTCACAGCACTATTCTAGGCTCATGTTTGGTTTCATGTAGCACCCTTCATGCTCACTAGCTCATCTGCACAATCCCTGAATAGCTGTTAGTGTCCAGTAGGTGCACACAGAGAGGTTACATGAGACAGAGGCGGGTTAAGAAAATCTTAGGGTGGTATTAAGGACAGAGAAAGAAAGTAATAAGAGAGAGATGGAGAAGTTTATGCACAACAAGGGTAAGAGATTGGCCCATAGTAATACACTGAGTAAGTGGTGCTGGTAGGAATCAAACCAGGGTCTCATAGTCATCTTGAAGAGAAGGAGGCTGAGAGGGAACATGATCCCAGTCTTCCATATACTTAAAGGTATCAACAAGATCAAACAGCTAGAGATGTTTGATCTGGTGTCTTCTAGCAGGACATGGAGACACACCCTGAAACTCACAGGTGGTAAACTGAGAAATGACATTTGGAGTCATTTCTTTCCCTAGAGGGTGGTGAACTTTTGGAATGACCGGTATACCATTAGGATGGTGACTGAATGTTGTTACCACAATTACAGCACCTCATCAAGTGTGACAGTGAAAGGGGCGACTTCGATTTTAGATTGCCCCTCACTCCTGTTGCCCTTTGCCCCACACATTTTCTACCCCCTGCAGGGAATGCCTGCCCCAGAGGAGGTTATATTTAGTTTTGGGTGGTCCGGGGGTGGAGCCCCTTTAATTGGGGGGTGCGGGTACCCTGGGTAGAAGAGTGGGTAGAAAACCTATTTAAAACTGGTACATTTATGCAGCGTACTAATTTACATATTCATCCCTGCTTATGAAGTGGGCAGTGGGTGGACATGATAAACCTAGAGTCCATTCTTACCTTGAATTACTATGATACTATGTTTCCATGTACAGGTGCACTAACTGCTAGGTTACACTGCCTCTCCATTTGACAGGGAAGTACAGCTTTGCTGCTTTTAGGTCTACCCAAAGTATAAATGTTTTGAAAAAATGAAATATAAATTTACAATGTGCAGTTGTTCATACTTGACAAGCAGTAATGCCCCCCCACCACCCAAGAAAAAGTCATTCCACTGTCCTTCAGTATGAGATGAAAATTGTGGTTCTGTCTGCACTGTAGACATCAAAGATCCTATGTAACATTTGTGGAAGAACAACACTGGTGTTAACCCTGCTGCCCTGTCCAAATTCCTTGAGAAGCTATATCTTCCAAGCTTGGAGAAAGGATTTCAGGGAGATTTTCCAGTGGCTTCAGAGAGATTTACAGTTCCATCAAAGAGAAAGACCTTGATCTACAAATACTTGTCGTTATTTATGTTTAGTGGAAATATAAGGGAAATTACTGTCTCCAGAAACATTCTCAAATTTTTTTCCCTGGACTGGGTGGCTTAGTGTTTAAGGCATTTTCCTTTCATTACTGGAGGCCTAGGATTGAATCTTGGCTCTGGTCACAAGTGAAATGAGTTTAGGGGTCTCACTCAGCATAGTAAAGAGCTAGTACCCTGCCAGAAAATAATAACATACTAAATTGCCAGAAGATTAGGCCTAGTGGTCTATCGAGTCTGCTTGAGTAGCAGCCCTACAGTCTTGTTACTGCAGCTGCCCTCCCCCTTGTGACCCTCTGCGGACCCTTTCCATACCCCGCTCCCCCCACCCAGTCTTTACCCCCGTAAATAATATTACCTTTTAAAGTAGTCAGCTGCTTCTTTTTATATTTGAAGTACTTTCACTTTTTTCATTTGCTAATTAGAAGAATTTCTACCTAACTGTACAAGGCATGATGTATGGAAGATTATACAATGGCACGAAGAATTCTAGTGTCTTGATTGGTCAAACTGCTCTAGGGACAGTGATGTTATCTGACAATAACATCACTGTATCTAGGGCAGGCAAAAAAATGACCTCATCACATGACACGAGAATCAGTACCCACTGACAGTGCCTAGTCTAACCTGTCAGGAATCCTGTCAGGAATTCTATCACCAACTTCAGTCTGTACACTGAGCAGCTGACAGACAAAATGTTCTCCACACAGATGTCACCTGAAGAACCCAGCACCAGCAGCAATGCAGCAATGGACAAAAGTACAGTAAATCCTGGCAAGAAAAAGGAAAAAAAAGGCATTTAAACATAGCGCCCACAGATGTAGACCACTTAGAACTGGACCGTAATGAAGTGACAACCAGATATCAGACCGAGTAGGCCATATGGTCCTGTAAGACTGGCTAGAAGTAAAATAAATAACTTGTGACTTACATAGAATACCAGCATCTGGAATTAAATAAATTGCTGAGAGACTTTTATAGCACCATAAGGAACATCAAGTCAGAGCTGTACAGCATTTCCAGCTACATCGGCCTGCGAGCTGTACTAAACAGATACTTAAATAAACCTCCTGACAGCAGAAACATAATCAAAATGCAGGACAGGGAATTTCAATGTGCCAGTGATGTCTTTCTTGGTCACCTAAAAAAATCTCCGCAGACAGTGAAAAGATATCTTAACACACCACCCACTGATAACACAATTACAAAAATTCTGAAACTCTGAGGCACTGTGCCACTGAATCCAAACACAGCAATGGGGCTAGTATGGTGAGTGTGGTTAAAACTACAGTTACAGAGATTTCCAGTGATGTCATGACCTGGTAAACAGCGAGGCTCAACAGCTCCAGGGGAAATTTACAAACAAAACACCTTGTAAAGCAACACAGGACATTTAAAATCTACTTAATGAGTAAAGGTACAGCAACAACGGTGCTGAGGAGCGATAGAACATCCTCACCAGTGGAGTCCATGGATGGAGGATGATACACCCGAGGAGGCACTGACAGCAAGGGCTCCAGACAACCACAGACTAGGTGCTCTACCTATCGGGACTCACCACCACCTTCTTCATGGACCTTGCAGAGACAAATGGACATCATGCTAAATGAAATTCGTGGATTCCGACAAGAAATGAAATCCACCACTGCAGCACTTTGTGTGATATTAATGAAACTGAGACTAGGCTAACAAAGATGGATACCCAGCTCACCACACAGGATACTTGCGTGGACCTAAGAGAGTGTGTGGTTCTCCCACTGCATCACTCCATCCAGGCCCTACAGGAGCGGGCTGATGATGCAGAGTGTCGTGTGAGGTGCAACAATCTTTGCTGCTACAATATTCCAGAGGGAGCTGAGGGCACAGACATAATGAAGTTTATTGCTTCTTTTTTTTAATCTGCCTTGAACATGCCACCTGAAAAGATGTTTGAATTAGACAGAGTGCACTGAGGCCTAGGCCCTAAACCAGCCATGGGAAGTCACCCCTGATCTGTTGTCATGCAGTTCCTGCAACATCAAGATAAAGAAACTGTCCTCCATACAGCATGGAAGTTAAAGGTCGTGAAATTTCAAGATTCTCCACTATATTTTGATAACGACTATTCTCCGGCAGTCACAACGCAGAAGAGGGCTCATCTCCCAATCCTGCGGGCCTTGAAACAACAAAATGTCAAGTTTAGGACCCCCTACCTGGCCCGTCTTGTGGTCTATGTGGAAGGCAGCACCAAAACCTATGACTCTGCTGAAGAAGCAATCAAGGACCTACTGTGTGTGGTCTTAATTTTGACTCCATCCCAAAATCAACTCCACAGAACATACTGGTTTATAAGTTGTCATGGAGGGTATGGACTGTTCAGGGACTTCCCAGAGTTACTGCCATACAAAGCCACCAGCAGTTCATGGATGCAATACAAGAAACTGTGCAACACCTCCATTCTACCCAAGCATCGCCAGCTTCAATCTCAGATGACCTGAACACTGATAAATGAAAAGAATTCCTCAAAATAGCCTGTCAGGTAGGCCTTAAGCATTTCTGACTTTCCCCCAGATGTCGAGTAATCTCCCCCTCTCAGTTAGGGGCCCTCTCCCTTCCCCTGAAGTCTATTTGTGAACTCCTCATTAATATACTGAAGTCATTGGTCTCTGGTCTGGTTCCCCCTCCCGTGCTTAACGTAAGCAAAATCCTCCACAACAATTGTCCCTGAATAGTTATTCCCCCTTCCCCCTGAGCAGCCTAGGTGCCTTACATACCCCGGAAGGTGTGCACAATCTGACGCCAACAGTGATGCTCTAGTAGAGAGGGCCTTCCCAGGCCTGTAGTTAGGTGGATGAACAGATGCTGAATCGCCCCAGGCCCTATTGGTACAGTAAATGCTGTGAAGCAACCCAGCTGAATTAAAACCAAAATTCTCCTGTTCCATCACTGTTTCTCACCCTGCTTTCCTTGAGGAGGTATTGGTATTCTAAATAGGCTATGGTAGTGGTGCAGTAAGTACTCCAGTTCTGAATACCTTGGATAGACCTGGACAGCGTGCACAACCATGAAGAGTTCGGAAGACAGGACCACCCCCTTTTGGGGCAAGAAGGGTTGGGGACATTGGCAAACTGTGGCTTTCTGGCAGGGTGGAGGGACCGTAGACCAGAGACAGATTCCATGTTCTCTTTTTCTATACCTGTTTACTGATGTGGCTTCAGGGACGGGAGAGGCCGTCGATACTGAGGAAAGAGGGGGGAGAGGGGAGTGGACGTGTCAGCTTTCACAGGCCCAGGCTCTTTAGACACTCTGCTGTCTGTGCTATGGCAATGCTGACAACACCCAACAACACAACAGAGGAAAAAACCCAGAAAGCTCTGCAGCCCCAGCCAAACACAGGCTGACATGAAGTGCAACAAAATACTTTTCATTGATTCGGCTCTCAGCCTGCGCTACCTTCCTGGGGCACGTTAAGGTCCTTATGATTTTTGAGCTACACAATGCGTTACAGCACACAAATAAAAATGACACTTGTTTATTACTGTTCTGTTAATACAGGGCAAACCCCAAAGCAGGAACCTGGGTACTGAGTTAGTCTTCTTAGAACTGCACTTTCTTTATGTGATAAACTAGGCAGCTCAATCTGTGTCATTTATTGTGCAAGGAAATACAGCATCCTATAGCCTACACTTTTACATGAACAGCCAGATATAATTACAGAATACAGAAAGTGTAAGTTAAAGTGTTCATTTTGGGCTTAAAGTTGTTTGTAAATACTTTTGGAGAAGCCCTTTGCTTTATTTAATACTGCAGGCATGGGCTTCTATTAGCCCCTCATTCGTGATTTGATAGACCAAATCTTATCTATTATAATAGGGAAAAGGAAGTGGAATCGTCTATAACTCCTTGCAAAAGCAGACATGCACAAAGATCTCTACAGCCATTAAATATTCAAAAGTCAACCAGGACCGATTCTCATTACTTCCAATAGCTTTGTACGAAGTCCATCATATCCATTGCTAACCTGACACAAAAAGGCCACCAGAAGATAATGAGTGAACATTAAGAGGCTGAGTGTGTGCGTGTCTGTAAGTATTTTCTTAAACAGACTATTAACCATTGTGGCTTGAACATTAATTAATGTAAGCAGTAGACACAACCTGGGATAAGATTTTAATAACAGTGAATCAACTCACTTTACATAGATGAATCTCAAGGTTATTTGCTGGACACCTCAGGAACTGACATTGGCCAGTGGGATAGCATCTCAAATCGAAGCCCCAGCCTGTAAATATATTGCAATGTACAGCCATAGTTATAAATAATTGGATTCAAACATTCGCCAATTCTTGATGCTAAGAATTAGGCAAGAGTGTACCCCAGGAGTAACTTACAACTTTCTGGGGGTAAGCCCTAGAAGTGCACAGATTAAATCACATTGAGATGGAACTGGTGGAGAGCTATGGAATGTTCCTGAATGCCCAATTCTCTTGCACTGCTATAAAGTGGAATTGGAGGGGTAGGGATTCTGATCCCCCTCGGATCCACACTACTCTGAATTAAAAGCAGACCTTGCCCTCTTCTAGGGTGGTTTACCCCCCAGATGGATTACCGGATAATGGAGATAATACCTGTAGGGCCTCTGCAGCTGCTGAACATAGAGCCCCACAACACAAAGGCCCCCTCCACGGTAAACTGTATAAGAGGTTTTGCTTTCTAGACCACTTAGCTTTTAAAACTCCTCCTCCGCCTTTATAATGATTCTTTTGGAAAGAGTGACATCTGTCTTGCCCTGACACTCCCTTTCCACAACCTTCCCCTACCAACATGGCAAGAGGCCCCTCCCATTGGAGTACATACCTCTTTGCAGACTATCTCTGCAAAAGGGCCCCCATAGGCCCCTACCTTGGAAGTACTCTTGGTTTGGTCCCAGTTGGACCATCTATTTATTTGTCCATATAGCTGTTTACTAGTGAGACCACTCTGCTTAGCCCTTTGGCTATACAGTTGGAACCACAGGTAATCATTGCTGCAGTCCGATTTATACCCCTTGTTAAAACTAGTTGCCCCCTGGTCACTTTTAATTAATTAATTTATTTATTTGAATTTTGGTAACTGGGTAGGCCCACTGAGACAATAGAGTCCCTTTTTCAGGGGCAACCTGGAATTAGTTACATATAGTGGAAGAGCACATTTACACCAACTGAAAAGCAAATTACATTAATAGCGCATTTACAAAAGCATAACAATTTATGTACATACAAGTGACAAAAGTACTAGTTACATACAGCAGATAATAAATTCAAATAAGGAAACTAAAAGGAGCATTAGGTTTTGTTAGGTCACTAAGGTTTTGTTAGGTCAGCATGGTCATTCATTACAGTTATTAATGCACAACATGGCTTGGGCTGGGGGTTGGGGAGGCCTTGGGGTGGAGGGATCAATGCTTACCCTTTACTGTTACTAAATAATGGGCCCCCCAAAAATATTCACCTCTGTTCATGGAATGTGAATGGCTTTACCAGCCCAGTCAAAAGAGCAAAAATACTAAGTCAGATAAAGAAACTTAAACCAGACCTGGTGTACCTTCAGGAGTCACATCTAACCCCGCTTGAACATGTTAAGTGAGTTGAATTTGGATTCTTGGTGGAATGTTCTTCTCATCTCCATCTTGCCATAGGCATGAGGTAGTCATCTTAATACCAAAGCACACCAATTTTGAGAAGAAGCAGGTCTGGCGACACGGAGGGATGCCTAGTACTGGTACATGGCACCCTGCATGGACTGGAAGTCACCCTAATAAATACCTATGTTCCTCCAGGAATAAACATCCTGGATCTCAAATCTCTGTTTGATAAAATCATAACTCATACTAAAGGCATTCTCCTCTTGGCAGGTGATTTTAACATGACGCTTAACCCAAAAATGGACATGTCCACTGTCCGCCCTTCCCACCAAACAGCTTTGCAAAATTATTTTTAAAATATTACAAAGGAGACAGGGCTGGCAGACGTGTGGCATACTTTAAACCCTTGGACCCATAGGTACTCACATTACTCAACCCCACATTATAGTTATGCCAGGATAGACTATTGCTTTACACAAGGTAAACGTCTCCCTCGAGTGACTTCTGCCATGACTGGGGAGATTTTTCTCTCTGCTCATGCACCAGTTAGTACCTACTGGGAGTTCAGTTTGGAGCAAAGATCTACATGTTCGCAACTTAACCCCTATCTTCTGAGATCCCCACAGTTTTGTACTTACATAAGAGACAACTTGATGGAGATTCTATAGAAAACCTCCTGGGGGAAGTCTCTCCAGTAAAGCACTGGGACACAATTAAAACAGTACTAAGAGGCCATCTAATACAATATATGGCACATCTTAAGACACAATGACAAGAGCGTCAGGTGCAGCTGGAGGACACATTGCACTTCTTGCAACAGGCCCATCAGCAGGGAGACCATTCAATCTCCCTGCTCACGTTCGTGCTTCCCCCTCCCACCTCTGCTTCAAATCCTCCTTGTGAAACTTTCTAAAAACCACATCCACCTGCCTGTGTTAAGCACCCACCTGCCCCCTTAGCGCACAGTCTCTCCCAGTGATTATCTCTGCTGCTGACTACCCTCCTCAGGCACTTACCACTCCAGTTGGAGCAGCGTCATCTCTCTTAATCCCTCACTCACCCATGCCAGTGCCTACCTCCCTCCCTCTCTCTCTATAGGCACCTAGGCTGGGCCTCTACTTACCCATGTTCTCCTAACTATTCTACTGCTTCTCTCCCATTGATGTTGTTCTTGCTGTATACTCCCAACCTTCTGTTGGATGTACCTCCCATGTCCTTGATATTCCTAAACTGATTATCTGTTGTTACCTCTGTATAACCCTATGGCGGAGCATATTGCTCCTGTATGTTAACCCTATTGTATTTACCAACTATTGGAGCATGTGGCTCCTGTGTGTAACCCAACTGTTGGAGCATGTAGCTCCTGTACTTGAAATTGTTTGTCTCTATGGATACCCTGTAACTCCTGTATTTGAAATTGTTTGTCTCTGTGGATACCCTGTAACTCTTCCGGGTCACTCCTGAAAATAGGCACATTTGCTGTCTAGTGTGCTTACCTGGTTAACAAAAGCAAATAAATAAATAAATAAATAAATCTTTCCACAATTGGCCCAGGTGAAATCAGAACTGGATAAGCTAGCCCTAGAACAAATGGAGATCGCACTCACATTCTTGTGTCGACAATTTTATAAGATCAATCCTCGATCCCCCCACCTACTGACTTACCAACTCTGCAAACAACGCCATCTAGCAACCATAATAAAAGCAATCAACTACCCTCAAGTGGACTCCAGACTTACACAATACCAAGACATAACCTAGGCCTTCCAGGTCTATTATGAGAAACTATACTCCCCTGAGCACACATCTGCTCAGACAGAAATTGATGACTTTCTGAGTAACTTGTCTCCACCTCAATTAAGTGAGGTACAGGGGCAGCAGTTAATGCAACCTATTTCTCCAGACAGATTAGATTCTGCAATTGACTGTTCCAAAACTCAGAAAGCCCTAGGCCCAGATGGATACGAAGCAAATTTTTATAAACCAACCAAAGAACATTTGCAACCTCTTCTATTATTTATTTATTTATTTTATTTAGCTTGTGTTGACCGGGTAAGTGCACTAGACAAATCCTGCCTATTTTCAGGCACGACCCGGGGGAGGGGGATACAGATGAAAGCCAACTGACTTTGAACCAGATTAAGCTGTTGGTGGTATTTTTAGCGAATGAGGGAAATTTGGCCAGGACACCGGGGAAATTCCCCTACTCTTTTCGATAAGTGCCATGGGATCTTTAACATCCACCTGAACTACCACCAATCCAGGCAGATGGGACCTCGGTTTAACGTCTCATCCGAAAGACGGCACCTCAGAAGTGCAGCACCCCTCTTGTGCTGCACTACAGTGTCAGTACTGGGATATTAACCCAAGTGCCAGATGTGGGAATTGAACCCACAGCCCTCTGATCTCCCGGCCTCAGAGGCGAGTGTGCTACCTACTGAGCCACTGACGCTGCTTAGCGGTATTTGATGAGGTTACGATTGGGAAGCCTACACCTCCCACTTGGGCGGATGTTACCATATCTGTAATCCCCAAACAGCGGAAGAATTTACTTCAATGCTCCTCATGCAGACCATCTCAGTATTAAATACCGACTATAAATTATACATGTCCTTACTTGCCCAACGAATAGATGGACTGATGCCAATCTTGATCCACTGCAATCAAACCAGCTTCATTCAGGCCCACACCACAACTGATAACATTTGTTGTACACTACATACAGTGCAACAAATGTAGAAGTCCCCTTTTCCCTCAATTATACTGAATCTTGACACAGAAAAAGCTTTTGACTGTGTATCTTGGCCCTTTCTTTATGCTGCTCTGGGTCAGTTTGGATTCCCTTTTTCCTTCATTTTTCTCTTACTGAATATATATTATGCACCATGGGCCTATGTTAAAATCAGTGGAAATGACTCCTCAAATTTCTTGCTTTGGTGGGGTACGCGACAGAGATGTCTGTTATCTCCTCTGCTGTTTGCCACCTACATTGAACCATTAGCTCAGGCGATCAGGGAATCAGATGTTATTGTTATTAACGGAGTCATCATGGGAGGTGAAAAGCATCAAATAGCTTTATATGTGGAGGATTGTTACTTTACCTTCAACATCCTGAATAAAGGGCATATCTGACATTATTGCATGATTCAACAGAGTTGCTGGCTACTGCTTGAATATGGCAAGGATGATACTCTTAGTTTTCATTTACCACCAGATTCAGACCTTAGAACTAAATATCCTTTCTGCTGGGACTTACAGAAAATACAGTACCTGGGAGTTTTCTTAACACTTGACCCGTCGCAGTCCTTTCAACATAATTATATCCCTTTCACCCAAAACATGACACAAGATTTCAAAAACTGAGAGACATTGACCTCCTCTCTCTCTTGACGAATTGAGGTGGTCCATATGGTAACCCTCCCTTGAGCTTTATGCTCATTTCAAAATGTCCCAATAGAAATACCAGCTCTCTCCTGGAGGCTGTGGCATAGGGGAAATCTCACACTTTTTCTGGGCTGGTCGAAAACCCAGAATAAAGCTGTAGCAACTGAGTCCGGCCAAAGAAATGGGCAGCCTAGCCCTCCCCTCTTTTAAAATATATGACTAGGCTGCTCATATTCGTTTCATTCATTCAGGCATTTAGATGGTCAACATGGCTCCTGACTTGACATAGAACACGCACTGTTCCCTATACAACAATTCATGTGGGCGATGTACCATGGAGCCTTACCCTCCAAGGCAACACTGCCAAGCAGCCCTTGCCTGATATTTCAGATTAAGGTGTAGCATTCGATCTATCAAGCATTCTATCTCACTGCATTTCTTACACTTCTTTGCCCAATTGCCAAGTTAGAACATTTTCAACCATCCCTACAAGACAACCAGTTCTCTCAATGGGAGAAGCTCTCCATGAAATATGTTTACCAACTCTGTAATAGTGCAGTACTACAATCATTTGCTGCTTTACAAATGAAATATCACTTGCACCACACAGACTTTTTTCATTATCTTCAAATTCAACACTACATTACATCCTTACCCCTGTGTGTTCACAATCTATCTAACCTCCCCCAGACAGCCTTCTACTATACTGTCTTCTCTCAGACAGGACTACAGCCTCACATGATTTCCCAATTATACCAAGTCTTACAGGCAACCATGGGAACCTCCTCTATGGATGTAACCTTGAAATGAGAGACTGAAAGGGGACACAGTGACTTGGAATCGAGGCTGTCACTCCTCAGTGAAGGTTACAAGCTCACACCAATGGAGGGAGTATGCCTGGAAGCAATCAACCAGATTTTTTTGTACCCTGGTGATCACTGCACATTTTAACCCTACTTCTACCTCCTCCTGCTGGAAGAGCTACAGAGAACACCGTGTGGGCAATTCATACCATATAATTGGGGCTGTCCCAAAACCTAAAATTACCTCAACAACATTCAGACTGAGTTGAGAGAAATATCTGA
This sequence comes from Neoceratodus forsteri, assembly GCA_016271365.2. Taxonomy (NCBI): domain Eukaryota; kingdom Metazoa; phylum Chordata; order Ceratodontiformes; family Ceratodontidae; genus Neoceratodus; species Neoceratodus forsteri. Next base: position 405,274,552 of record JADMNL010000024.1, read on the forward strand.
ATCTTCCCTTCAACTAACCCAACAGTTATATATCTTGTTACAATACCCTAAGGGATGTAGAGACCCCTTTTCTGGCTATCTACTAGAAATATTACTCACAGGGGCCAAGAAAGTAGTTCCTGTTCCGGTGCTCATGCCAGCACCCACAACTCCAGGGTTTGCACTGGCACTCTCCACCTCTGCAGCAGGCTTCATCCATCTGTGCGAGCTGACTGAATCACATCTCACTGAGAAGGTGTGGCTGCAGATTTTGGGGGGAGAATTTTTTGACATGTTCTCCATCTTCTTGAATTGGCCCAGGGAGCCAGAGGAGGAAAAGGAAAAGGAGGGGGAGAAAGGATGGGGTTGAAGCTAGAAGACTGGTTCAGGTACACTGCATGTGGGAGAATTGGTTTGTGGTGTTCACCATATTTGCAGGGACAATACAGTGGGCAGCTCCAGAGAAGACCCAAGAGTTGTGTAACTACTATAGCAGGGTCATGGCGCTGCATGCCAATAAACCAGGTTATGAGTGATTGAAATATGACAAGGATTTTTACTGGCAGAAACAGGTGGACCAAGCATACCGTTGGAGGTGTTGGACATGATACAGCTGTGGGCAATAGAGCATGGGGGTTCAGCACAGACTGGAGCTTCCCAGTTAGGTGGTCACAGTCCCCAAGTAGGGGGACACCAGGGACATTGGCTCATGGAGGGGCAGGGTTGCGGTATTGTTGCAGCTGTAATCAAGGTGTGTGCAGGATAGAGTGGTGCAGGTTTAATCATGAATGCATGGCCTGCAGCCAGCTTCACCCTTTTCTCCCAGTGCAAACCTAGTGGTGGGACCCCATGGCCATTTCAGAAGTGAAACACTCAGCCTCCCAACCCCATAAGGGTGGACAGACTTAGGCCTTGGCTGTCCAGGTACCCTGACCAGAAGGCAGCTTGGTTCCTGGGGGATGGCTTTACATTGGAGATTTGGATTTTGTACAAGGGCCCTCAGTGGTGTTATGAAGCCAAAAACTTGAAGAGTGCCAGGGATCAACCTTAGCTGGTCAGGAAAAAGATTGGAAAGAAGGTTAGAGTGGGATAGATTACTGGCCCCCTTTTGGTGCAGTCCTCACCATTGCCACAGGTGTCCCCAATTGGTCAAGTCAGATCATTTTTATCTCTTAAGCACCCAATCCCGGGGTCTCTGGGTGCTTTACATTAATACAGGACAAAAATTTTAATACACATTATTAATCAAGGTCACATCAATTTAAAACATTCCATGAATAATCATATATACAGTATCTAAAACTCAGCTCACTATCGCTTTAAATCAGTGTACATTAAAAGCTTGATTAAACAGATGCGTCTTCAGGCCTTGTTTAAAACATTCTATGGAGAGGGCCTCCCTCAGTGCTCGTGGGAGGGAGTTCCATAATACCGCACTCACCACTTCAAAGGCACAATCTCCAGATGTTTTGAGTCATGCCCTCGAGACTGCTAAGTAACCCTCCGCAGATGACCATAGGGAGCGCACTGGGTGAGCAAGTGTCAGGAGGTCAGACAGGTAGCCAGGACCCAATCCGTATAGGGCCTTATAAGTGAGCAAGCCCACCTTGAAGGCAATCCTCCACCTAACTGGCAGTCAGTGCAGGTCGCGCAAAACCAGGGTTATATGATCAGACTTCAACAGGCCAGTCAACATCCTGGTTACAGTGTTCTGCACCAGCTGCAGCTGGCAGAGGTTGCCCCCCACTGACCCAGAAGTATACAGCATTACAGTAATCAAGCCTGGAGGTGACAAAAGAATGTATTAGTGATGGCAGATCCTCTGGCGGGATTAAGGGTTTAATCCGGGTGACATTCCTTTGGTGGCAGAAATCACTCCGGATGATGGCAGACACCTGAGCTTTAAATGTCAAACTGTCGACAAGGATAATGCCCAGATTTCACACCTTAGTCACCGACACCAGTGCGGTGGTCCCCAGGAACAAACCTGTTACTGCTCCAGTGGTGATTATTTCCTGCCAATGACCATTCTCAATCACCAGTACCTCTATCTTGTTTGGGTTAAGTCTCAACCAGTTAGAGGACATACGAACAAATGAACAGACGAAACTGCCAGCAGATGCAGGCCATATGATCTATCTAGTCTGCTTGAGAGTGCAGCTAGCAATCCCTTATACTGCAGCTGCCCCTCCCTCCTCCTTCCCCGTCCTGGATCTTGGATAAGCAGTTGTGAAGCACGTCCACATCGTCCAATGTTCCAGGGCAAAGGACATATACAGCTGGGTATCATCTGCATAGCAGTGAAAACCCAGACTTTAACACCTAATGATATCATCCAGGGATAGCATATAAACCAAAATAACATGGGTGACAAGATCAACCCTTGAGGTACTCCAAAGGACAGGAGCCTCGGGTGCGATGAGAAACTTCCCATCACTACCCACTGCATCCTGCCTGTCAGAAAGGACTGAAACCAGCTGATGACTTTGCCAATGAGTCCGCAGAGCCCTCTCAGGCAGTCAAGTAGCACCACCTGAGCTACGGTGTCAAAAGCTGATGACAGATCAAGAAGAACGAGAACTGACAGCTCCCCTCTATCTCTTGCCCTGAGGAGATAATTTTGCACCCTGACTAATGCTGCTTCTGTGCTGTGCCTCTTCCTAAATCTGGGCTGGAGCGGCTTGTAGATGTTAAAGGCAATCAGGTGTGCCTCGAGCTGCAATGCTACCACTTTCTCCATCACCTTCCCCAGGAATGGGAGTATGGAAACTGGTCAACAATTCTCCATGACGTCAGTGTTGAGTGACGGTTTGATGGTTTCTTCAGCAGAGGCCTCATCAATGCCCCTTTCAAGGTGTCAGGAAACCCTCCCCGATGAATGCAAACACCAGAAAATCTCATCGAACACTGGACTGACTAGTTCCAAAGAAAGTACCAGGTGAATTCAAGATGATCAATCACCAGTCTTATCCAGAATGGGACTCTGTCAATGACTACATTGACCTATGCTTTATGGTGGTGTCATGTTAATTATTTGATAGGGCAGCAGAAGTGGTGAGGGTGGTGAGAAAAGGAGCCCTGCTCACCAAGGCAGACACATAGTCAGCCTTCAGCCTATTGCCAGTCCACAAGGATGATAGAGACCTACTCAGAATGAAATTTGAGAGACAGTACTATGTGTATCAATGCATGCCTATGGGCTGTGCAGTGACATGTGCAGTATTTGAGTGCTTACGCAACTTTTTGCAGTAGGTGATGATGATGATAGTGGAACGGACCAAAGTCATCTGTTACCTTAATTATTTTTTTTATTCGTGGGACAGGCCGGCATATGGGAATGTAGACACTTGCTGAAGGGGTTTTGGGAGGTGTGCGGGGACATTGGTGTACTGCTGGCTATAGCCAAGACCAAGGGTCCCTGCATGGCACTGACCTATTTAGGGATTGAGATAGACACACCCAGGCTAAGGCATTTAGGTTACCTGCAGATAAGGTGAGAGCCTTGAAGGAATTTTTGTCCAGGGTTGTGGAAGCACAGAAAATAACACAGAGAGTTGCAATAACTTCTGGGGCACTTTAACTTTGCATGTAAAATCATTCCAATGCGAAGGAAAGTTCTGTATACAATGGCAAAGGTTGGGTCGGGCTGCCTGAAGCCACATGTAACCCCCCTACAAATGGGGGTTCCCGAAAAGTCTTCCTTGAGCTTGCCTAAATGCTCACTGCCAGGCTGGTGTTCTGCGTTTTAGCAGTTTAAATGTATTGCCAGAGAGTGCCTGTATAGCCTCTGTGTACTGTCTCTTTAAGAGCTGCCTGGATTGCAGTCATAATTAATCTGAGAGGGAGCTCTGTTAGAAGATGTACTTGTTTGCTGATCATTTGTTAGAGTAGTAATAATATTGCAGTTTGTTCTAACCTGCCTTCTTTGCAGCATGGACAGTTCTGTTTGTTTCCATCATCTTGGTCCTGGACTGCAGAATGGGACAATCAGTACATTTGGAACTCTAAAATGGAGCCTGCCTACAGGGGGACTGGTGGGGCAAAAACTTGTAGGAATTTTAGTTTGGGCTTTTAGTGCCTAAAATAACCTGGAGGGGGAGCCCTTGCTGTGACTGACAGACAGATTAGCCAACCGAACCTTTTGGATCTTGGGGGAAAGTCCCACACTGCTTGCAGTTTCAGTTAGATCTGTGTTGGGAAGTGAAGAAGTAACAGTTCGAGATAGTTTGAGCAGCAATGTGGATTCACGTGGGAGAACTGTGGAAAGGTCTGAGTTTGGCCTGCATGCCTGCCTGCTGTTCCTGAGAGGGAACTTGTGCTTTTTTCGAACTGAATCTGAATTTGGAAAGCGAATTAAGCCACTGAATTGTGACCAGGCTTTAACCTGAAGAAGACTGAAGATTTGCTGAATGCGACTGGACTATCAGGACTTCCGGCTACCTTTGAACTCCTGGATTGTGCAGAGACTCTGTAATTGCGACCAGAGAGACATTTGCCTGATACAGTGGAATTTCCTCACATTTAAATGTGCTGTGTGCTTATAGTGAGTCATGATTCAGTTCCCCACTGTGTGTCTGAACTGTGTTTTGCTTGCTGTAGGCTGTATCCAGCTCCACGGACTGAATCTGTACCCATTTCCATTTACCTAGGCCCTGCTACACTGGCCCAGCCAGAATACCTGCTACGCAGAGAAAGTCATCGATGAGAGACCAGCCTGGGGATCAGCCCCCTGCTCAATGCCTTGAACAGGAACAATGCCTCAGTGATTCGTGTGGGCTCTGCTTCTCTGGACACTCCAGCTCAACAGCCTGCAGTCTCGATTTCGGCCTGCCTGTGTCCAGTATTGGGTATCGTGAGTAAACATCAGGGTAGCTCCCTGCAACAACAGCTAAATCTAAAAGTATTGTCATCTGATTGTCTTGTTGCATTTTCTTTCACGAATTGAGCCCTCCGGCTCCGGATTACAAATAGTGTATGTTGTGCATGTTACTTTCTTCCATCACAGGGCCCCAACCAGCTGCAATGTTCCTGGCTAGCCCACCATTTTCCTACCTGGGTACACAGAGTTTGTGACTGTGTAGGGACTCTGAACTGCATGCATAACTGTCTGATTAATATAGTTTTTAAGCAAATCAACCTGATTACGCCCCTTCCTTGTTCAAGTCCCCTGAATAAATCAGACTTAACTTTGATTGCATTTAACCTGACTGTGGTTTCAGTTTGTGCCAAAAGTATTGTACTGTTGCTATTTGCTGTGCTTCATCTTGTTTTACAGGGGATCCCAAGGGTCAAGCTAGAGGAACCAGCCCTGGTGGTAAGTGCAAACAGTGTGGGTAATTGCCTGGTGAATAAGGGTCATTGTGAAAGTAATTATTGTATATTGTTCAGGCCACTAGAAGGGAAAGAGGGGGGTTACAGTGTCCTGGAGGGCTGTGCCCAGGTTAGCTTGACCACTAACAACCCTGATCTCCGGGTGGAGGCACCCGTTTCATTACCCAGGCCCCTTAACCTGCTACTAGCCAAGCAGCCTGGGGTAGTAGCCCTTGGGATAGTGCCACCTAGGGGTTACACACATCATAGTCTTCAGATCACTGACAGCATAAGTGAGGACTTGGCAGTCTGGATGGCCTTTTTGAACTGTTTTAATGGCATTTCAATATGGCTAACACCAATCACCACCCAGGAGCTTGAGCTGTAGATGGGGATGTCGAAAGGCTTTGGCTTTGGGGCACACTTCCAGAGGGCTTGGTGCTCAAACATAGCCAGAGTGTTGGGGGGGGAGGCAGGGCTGACATCTAACATCACCTTGCTTGAGTTTTTTCCAGTCATGGTGGCCCTTTGGGTATGGGGCCTCCAGTTTCAGAACAAGAAGGTAATCTTTCAGTCAGACAACATGGGGGTGGTGCATACCTTTAATTGTCAATGGAGCTAAAGGGCCAATAAGAGACTTGGTGAGGGTATTTGTCTTAAAATGCTTAATGCTTGACATCCAGTTTAAGGCTTTGCATGTACCTGGGACTGACAATGACATCATTGATGCTCTCTGTCATTTGCAGTGGCAGAGATTCCAGAATCTATCACCTGAAGTGGAGAACCACCCCAGGTGAGTCCCACCCTTCCTTTGGGATTTGGTGAGCTGGACATTTTGGAGCTAATGAGGACTGCATTAGCTCCCAGTATAAGGGCAACTTACAGGAGAGAGGTGGAAGGTTTTCTGCATGTAAGGGAAATGCAAGGATGGGCAAATAATTAGACCATCCTGGTAGACCAGTTATGTTGGTATGTGCTGTTGAAGAAGCAGCAGATGTGCACACCTGGCATGGTAAGCCAACAGCTGGCATAAATAGCATGTTTTTTGAAAACCAGTGGTTAACAGGACAACACTAGAACATTTCCTGTCCAAAAAATTTTAGAATATTGGACACATTCTATACCCCGGACATTAAATCAACAGCCATGTCTTAGCCCCTGCTTGCTTGAGAGGGTGTGGGGTGAATTGGAGCAGGTGGACTCAGACACCATGGAGGTATGCCTCTTCCTGACAAGCCTTTCTGGTTGTCTTCTGTGGTGCATTTCGCATGTCAGAGTTGACACAGCCCAAGCACCAGAAAAAAAAGTGGTGTTGGCAGATGAAGAAGTGGTGATGACACCTGAGGCGGTTTCCTGTGCCTTTGGCAGAGCAAAACTGGCCACTGATTATAACACTCATTCTACCATATTAGTGCGGTAACAAATACAAGGGTAGCTGGTTTGGGGGACACCCAGATAAAGGCCTGGGGGAGAAGGAAGTCACAGGCCTTTGAATGGTGCATACATCCACATTGGTTGTAACTGTTTTCTTGTTGTTTACCAGCAGGTGTTGAGGTCCAGGTGAAGCAGATCTGGATCTGTGGACATTCATTTATCCACTGGGCTGCTAAAAGGGCCTGTCAGACACCAGAGGGAGAAAACCACTACTTGGATCCACACCCATGGCATGTGCAGTGGATAGTCCTTACAGGAAGCTGGTGGAGAGATTTTGTACCAGGAGTCCTGGCAGAGGCCAGGAAGCCAGGCCCTCCTGGGATCCTGCTTATCCATTTGGGAGGTAATGACCTGGGTCTAGTTAAATCATTTGATTCATTTTGCCAAATGAAGGATGATCTCTCCTGGTTGTGACAATGTTGTTAGGGGACTATGTTGATTTGGGTCACACATTGTGCAGCGGCAAACCTGGGATTATGCCAATGATCCAGGGGTAGTGCCGTGTGGAGTGCAGAATTCCACTAGCTAAATTAATGCAGAATAACCATTCTGCCAGTGGAATTTCTGCCAGAATTTTGCTGGTTCTTTTGCCAAATTCCACCAGCTGTGGTCAGCAGAATAATATTCTGCAGAACAGCATTTTTTCCTGAGGAAAATCATTCCACAACTATTTCTGCTGAAAATATTGAGATCCGCCAATAAACAGCCATTTTTCCATGGAAAATCATTCTGCAACCAGTTCTGTGAAAAATACTGAGTCAGAATAAAATTTCATGGAAATATTGTGGAAAAATTCATTTCACATTTTTCTGAGGTGGAAATCTGCCATTCAGTTTCCAGCAAAATGTGGCAGAATTTTGGTGAAATTTCAAAAATTTCACGAAATTTAATTCTGCCAGAATTTGAAATGTTTGCACAGCACTATCCAGGGGGTAATTGAGAAAGCTGGGAGAGTGGTGAACATGTACAGTTGTAGCTTTATAATAATAATAATAATAATAACTTTATTTGTAATGCACCTTTCTTTAATTAAGGCACTGCACAACTTAAAAACAGATAAAATCAAGTGAATAAAAGACATGAAAATTCAACTACAGCAGGCAATAAATACTGGTTTAAATTTAACAATTTAAACATCATAAGCAAGATGCCATAGATGGTTCTTCAGGGCCCTCTTGAGCTCTCGATGGTCGTGCACTCACGAATCTGATGAGGTAGAGAATTCCACAGGGTTGGAGCCGCATACATAAAAGTACGGGCCCCTGATGTTTTAAACAGTACCCTGGGAATCTCTAACAACCCCTCGTCAGCCGAGCAGAGAGATTGGCCGGGGCAGTAAGGCTTCAGAAGCTCTTGCAGATAGCTCGGACCCAGTCCATGCAGTGCCTTAAAGGTCAGAAGCCCGACCTTGAAGGTGATTTGCCACTGAATAGGCAGCCAGTGCAGTTCACGCAGCACTGGTGTGATGTGACTTGAATGAGGAGTCCCCATCAACAACTGCGCTGCAGCATTCTGCACTAGCTGCAAGTGGCGGATATCAACACTCGGCAGCCCTAAGTACAGGGAGTTGCAGTAGTCTAGGCACGAGGTCACGAAGACATGGATCAATGTCAGAAGGTCCCCTGATGGAACAAGGTGCTTAATCCTGGCAATGTTCCTAAGATGATAAAATGAGGACTTGACGACTGCTGACAACTGCGAATGTAGTGTCAACCCGTCGTCAAAAAACACCCCCAGGTTTCGCACCCATTCAGAGGAAGGCAGCCGGACACCTCCGAGGTAGAGTCCAGAAGGCTGTCCAGCCACCAACCCCTCTGTCAAGTGAACCAGATCCACCACCAACACCTCAGTCTTTCCAGAGTTCAATTTCAACCAGTTGGATTTCATCCAGTCTTGGATTTCTATGAGGCAGCTATTAAAGACCGAGCATGCACTATCCTGGTCGGGTGCAAAAGACAGGTAGAGATGGGTATCATCAGCATAGCAGTGAAGCCTCAGCACATACCCTCTTACAATGTCTCCGAGGGGCAGCATATACACTGTGAACAACACGGGGGACAGCACCGACTCCTGAGGGACCCCACATGGCAGAAAGAATGGGCCAGAGGAAATAATCCCTGACACCACCCTCTGAAATCTGCCAGTGAGGAAAGATTGAAACCATCTGAGAACTGTTCCAGACAAGCCACAGATGACCCTCAGGTGTTTGAGGTGCACACCATGGTCCATGGTGTCAAAAACTGAGGAAAGATCAATAAATACCAAGATGGAACAGCCTTTTCTGATCCCCTTGCCATCAGGAGATCATTGAGCACCCGAACCAGAGTAGTCTCGGTACTATGCCTCTTCCGAAAACCAGACTGGAGAGGTTCATAGATATCGTGGAAGGTAAGTTGGTTCTCTAGCTGTAGCACAACAACTTTCTCAATCACCTTCCCTGCAAAGGGAAGGTTAGAGATAGATCTGTAGTTGGTGAAGCAGTTTGGATACAGAGCAGCTTTCTTTAGAAGCGGTGTCACTACCGCCTCCTTCAGGGAGCTAGGGAACTAACTCGACTCTAAGGAGCACCACACTATCTTTGCAAGGACAGGGCCAATGATGTCAATACACCCCATAATCAGGAGTGTTGGGCTCGGGTCCAAACTACAGCACGTTGGACTCATACCCTGGGCAATCCGCACAATATCCACGATTTCCGGCTGGTCGAAAGAAATCCAGGAAACCGAGGAAAGGTGACCGAGCACCGACCATGATCAGATTCCATAGAGTGAGCCGGCCGGATCTCAGCCCTGATGTTGGCCACCTTATCCACAAAGAATCGAGCAAACTTGTCACACTCAACTTGTGAAAAAGCTCTTCAAATCTGCAGACAGGTTGGGTTGCACAGCCTGTCCACAGTTCAAAGAGCTGAGCAGGTCAGTTCTGAGCGGCAGCAATCACCCCGGACAGGAACTCTGCCTTCTTATGGGTGATTGCTGATTGATAGATTTGATAATGTTCTATCAATCTAAGGTGGTCTGCATCCAGGGCAGATTTCTGCCAGTGTCACTCTAACCTTCGTCCAACTCATCGCAACTCCCTCAAGGTCCCATCAAACCATGGAGACCGAGGGCGGAGAGAGAGAGAGAGAGGACGAACACAGACAGGAGCGATAGAGACCAGAGCCTCAGTAACAGCCTTATTATAGGCCTGAGCTAAGCTCTCTGGGCCCTCACTTGCCCTCGGAAATCCCAATATGTCTAATACCGCCAATTGACCATCAAGGCTCACATCCTGCAATGGGTGGTATCTAACCATCTCCACAGGGACAGGCCTATAAGGGGGAGCCTGGAAACTAAACCTTATAGTGTGGTGATCTGACCATCTGACTGGTTCCACCACCAAGTTGGAGGTTTCGATCCCCAGGAGGAAAAGCAGATCAAGTGAGTGACTGAAATTATGGGTTGCAGAGGCAACAACCTGCGTAAAGCCCTACGATGTCATCAGCTGGAGGAAGTCCTGACCAAACTGCAAGAGTTCATTGTCGACCCAGATGTTGAAGTCACCCAGGACCATCAACCTGGGTGATTCAAACACCATATTGACCATGAAGTCCGCTACTTCCTGTAGGAACCGTTTCTCACTCCTATCACGAGCGGTGTGTCACTGAGAACCCATCCGGAACAGCTGCCTCCAAAATGGGGCAAGCATTATCATCCAACCAGGTCTCAGTGATGCATGCCAGGTCTGTTGTCCCAACAAGATTAGTAATTACTGCCGTCTTGTTCTTAATAGACCTGGCATTGCATAACACCACTCAAGTCAGATAGGATTCCGGTGCCACCCGAGCTATCGGCCCAAAAACATTGGAGCCCATGGGTATGGAAACCAGGCATGGATGACCATGTTCTGGAATCCATTTTACCCCAGAGCATCTCCTGGTCCTCACTACCCCGATACGAGCACCCCACTCACTCCCCGTCCGAGGCTCGGTATGGTGTCAGTTGGAGGTAAGGTGCTGCGCCATGATGGCATCATAATGAAATTGCCACATCTCTATGTAAGGGATTCAGCAGTGGGGCTTGATAGGTTTTTGGTGGACATACATGGTGTTTTGGAATGCTGTTGCGTGCATGTTTCTGGGGGATTGATGATAGTCAGCCTGTGGTGGCACGGTAATCTTGCAAGTAGAGTATGAATGACTTAATGGGGGAAATCCGCTTCTGTCACAGATGGGTTCCTCCTGAGGTTGGCAGGAGGTGAGTCCCCACCAAATGAGGAGCCCTACGAGCCAGTTGGGGTGTAGCTGCCTTGGATTTTGGCCTGTGTGTGTAGTGCCCTCTGATGGGCAAGGGGTGCATAGCACACAGTTCAGGAGCCACCCCTTATTCCTCAGAGGCCTGAGTACCTCCAGAGGTAGTGCTCCTTTTTAAAAGCTAGCAGTTATGCCCTGGAGGAAGGGGTGGAATGCACAATAAGAGGCATGCTGATAACTTCCAAGCTGCACACATCACGCTATATGTTGTAGTTTATAAATAAACACATGGCTAGAACCATTTGTTCCAAAACACTGTGTGTGTCACTTCTGTTCAAGTGAAGGAGATAAAGGGCTATCAAAACAATAGACAGCAGGTGAAGGCCCCCCCCCCGAAGCATGTGAGCCTTTGTCTGAGGAGCCTCCCCTTGATGGCTGGCAGGAGATGCTAGGAAGGGGAGGATAGGGAGTAGGAGAATAAGAAGAGAGGCAGAGAGAAGGGGTAGCCAATATGAAAGGGATGTTGGCTGGAAGAGGAACTATGAAGCTACTTAAGGGCCAACACATGAGTCCAGCCTCTTAGCTCCTTCTACCATTTTTGATGCCCACCATCCAACCATGCAGTCAGGGGACAAAGGCTGGGAAATAGGTGGGGAACCTGTTATCCCACAAAGAGGGATCACATTGGTGTTGAGGAGGAATTTTCCAGAATTTCCCAAGAGTTTTTTTCCTGGTTATTCACCTCCTCTAATAGGATAGGTGTAGGTCAGGAGTACAATGTTGCAGTCATGTAAGGGGGGGCATGGTTGTCTCACAGGTAGAGTACGAAGTGAGTAATGGGGGGAACCTGCTTCTGTCACAGATGGGTTTCTACCAGGGTTGGCAGGAGGTGAGTTCCCACTGAAGAGGACACCTACGGGCTAGTTGGGTGACAGCTGCCTTGGGTTTTGGTCTGCATGTGTAGCACCCTCTGATGGGGGAGGGGCACATGGCTCAGCAGCCACCCCTTATGCCTCAGAGGCCAGAGACCCTCCAGTGATAGTGCCCCCTTTTTAGGAGCTAGCAGTTATGCCCCATAGAAAGGGGTAACACACAATAAGAGCCTTGTTGACACTTTTGAGCTGCGCACATCACGTTATATGTTGTAGTTTACAAATACACACATACAGTAGCTGCGGCAATCTATTTCAAAGCACTGTGTGTGTCTCTTCTGTTCAGATGAAGGAGTTAAGGGAATACCAAGACAAATGGCACTTCAACTGACAACACAACTCCTGAATTTCACACTTGCTCAAAACAGATATAAAAAAAAGACTTAAAGCAAAAAAATTAAAAAATATGGCAAACAACCTTTTATTTATATATTTTTTTTAATTCAGAACTACATAATTCAGAAAAACTACAAATATGTCTTCTGTTTGGAGACGGAGAAGGAGCCTTTAGCTGGTGGCTGTGAGTGTAAGTAGATCTGAAAGATTTTTCTTAGCTGGTACTTCTGGGTGTTTGTAATTGTATTTGAGGGCTGGGCTTAACTTCCATTCATTGTGCTTTTACATTTAGTTTGTGCAGGAGTAAGGGATTCTAGCAGACAAGCTGGTGATTGTGTGAGGCGTCACTGCCAGAGGACTCTTTGGCTGATTGTGTTTTGACCCAGCCTGTGGTGTACTCCCACCTGCCCACCCACCCCCAAGGTTTGCCCTACATTTATTGGGTGAGTCCCATAAGGCCTTGCAACATCCTAATCCTATTAGGGTGACACTTGGGTAGTGCTAACTACTGCATCTTGGGTACTGTTTGTATCGATTGCTCGGGCATATGCTGGCTACTGCTGGGAAAAGGGTAGATTGATTGAGTGTATATGGATTGGAGGGTACTTTTATTGCCGAGGGGGGGCCCACATTTCCCACACCTAACAGTGAGGACGGGATTGAATGATGCAAGAGCCGGTATCTTTGGGAGGGCGATTGGGTGTACGGGGTCCAGGGTGGCCATAATACTGAATTGGGCATGGAGGTTTGGGGGATGCCCAGTGTGTTATCAGTTGGCAGGCTCAGGTGGGAGGTCAAGGAGATCAGGAAGCAGTTGAAGGGAGGGAGCGGTGGGTTGGAGAGGGAAGGGAAGAAGGAACCATATAGTATAATGATAGGCAAGGACAAATGGCATACCCCAGGAATAGGGGTGGGAGTGAGAGGACTAGGACCACAGTCGCTCCGGGGGACATGAAAATACCGTGTACAGTCTTCACTCTGAAAGGAGGGAGGCCCAGAGAGCCAAGGAAGGGGAGGGGACAGGAGGGTGAGCTTGTGGCAGGCATCTCACTTACAAATTGATTCACCCTGCTGTACCCAGATAATGAGGTGGAAGAGGCTGGTGGGCAGGGTGCAGGATGACGGGGAGAGATTGGTCAGGTGTCAGAGGGGGCAGGGGATAGGAGGGGGGACTGATCCAAAGGAGGGAGGCATGGGGATTGTGAGACCAGAGCACCAGACGGGCGGGAAGGGGGGCAGGAGCCCGGGTCTGAGGGAGGTAAGACAGAGGGGGATGCACAGAACAGAGTCAGGGTGGACAAGGCCAAGACCCAGGACATGGCAGAGTTGAGGAAGGGAAAAGTGGACAAGGAGGGGGGTGAGGAGGGGAGCACTTTGAGTAGGCCAGCTCCGAGACTGGAATTTCAGAAGAGGGGGGTGTAGAGAGCACTAGGGCACAAGGGTTCGTTACTGCAGAACCTAAGGGGGAGGAGGGAGGGAAATGAAAACAGGAATAGGAGGCCTGGGTGGAGAAGTCAATGGCAACAGACCAACCGGGAAGGAGTTAAGGGGTGGCAACTAGTGATATTCAGGCTGTGAGGGGTGTGAGGAGCAAGCTTGGAGAGGGAGACAGAAGATGGAGCCTGGAAGGGCACAATCAAACTAGTGATGCTCAGGCTGTGGGAGGGGCGAGGAGCAAACAGGAGGCCATAGTTAGGAGAAAGAGTCTGGAAGGGACATACAGACCTGTGACCCCCAAGTTGCAGGGGGTGAGAGGAGAAAACTGGGGGACATAGGCAGAAGAGGGAGCCTGGAAGGGCACGCACAAAATAGAGACACCCAGGCTGTGGGGGGTGCAAGGAGCAAGGGGGACGAAGACAGAAGGAGGAGTATGGAAGGGCACAAATGGGCTAGTAACTTAGGGGGAGAGGTGAAGGTGTTCCTGCTGGGTGACTTCATGATTACAGGTATCCAGTGGGAGGGGGTTGGGGAGGGAAAAGACAGCCCAGTCAAGGTTAAATGTATCCCAGGCCTATCAGTACATAAGGTCAAATTCCAGCTATACTCAATGGCAAGGGAATACTTAGGATCCCCAGAATTTCTAGTTCACCTGGGAACAAACAATTTAGAAGGGAACGGTGAACTGGAGATACAGACAAGATTCAGGGAATTGGCCAGGGTTTGCCACTCTATAGGATGCTCAATCTCCTTTTCTGAGATACTGCCAGTACCAAGGGCAAGCGGGGAAAATAGGCAAAAACATAGGGGGGTGAACCAGTGGCTCAGGGAGTGGTGCAAGTCAGAAGGGTATGGATTGATGGGGGACTGGGGTGATACATGGGAAGACAAGGGGCTATATGTCAGGGATAGGCTGCATCTCAACCTGGAGGGGAGGGAGATCCTTAAACTAAAACTTTCTGGATTCATTGGTGATAGGTGGGGTTTAAACTTGTAAAGGGGGGAGGGATAGAAACACTGAAAGCCCCAGCGAGGAAGCTTGAGGGTTCAGGACTAGATCATGCAAAGCGGGCTGCAGGTAGTGTTAAAAGACATGGGGAAACTGAGGGGGGAAGAGAGTTGGGGGATTGTGCTGTGCTGAGAAAACTGGAGAGGGGGAGGGGGTCGGTGGAGGACGGTCCTGATCAATGCCAGGAGCATGGGCAATAAAATGCCAGAGCTCCAGGCAATGCTAGTTGAGGGTACAGCAGACTTGGTGGCAATTACTGAGACATGGGCCACCCAGAGGCATGAATGGGACCTAAATTTAGAGGGGTACATAATGTTTAGGAAGGATAGGGGGGTGGGAAGAGGGCTGTGTGTGTGACATTGATAGTCAGAAATGACATAGTAGTTGATGGAATCGAGGAGGCAGAAGGAGATGTGGAGGCAATTTGGGTAACCCTACAAACGGGGGGGGTAAAAGATTAAAAATAGGGGTGGTGTACAGACCCCCCACAATGGAAGCGGAACTGGAGGATGATCTGGCTGAAAACATCAGGGGTCACTGTGGCCTCGGAAAGGGCAGGGTGGTGATCATGGGTGACCTGAACATGCCGGGGGCAGACTGGGGCACTATGACATCCTCGGTGGCCAGGGAGCAGAGGTTAATGGATGTCTTCCAGGATGCCTTCCTAGTCCAGCATGCGGGGGAGCCTACTAGGCAGGCGCGGATCCTGGACATTGTCCTAGCAAATAGTGACCAGATAAGGGGCCTGGAGGTGAACAGCCCGTTGGCAGGCAGTGACCATGCCACGGTCTGGTTTCTTATGTTCCTAGGGGAGAGGAAATTTGCACTAACACAGAAGTAATAGATTTCAGAGAGGAGGACTTTGAGGGCATGGGAATGATTCTTAAAGGGTGCTTGGATAAGACAAGGCCAGACATGGATGCTGGTAGATTGTGGGAGACCATTAAGAAGGGGGTGCAGGAGGCTTCGAGGGCCTGCGCAAAGGTAAGGTGCAAGCAATGTAGGGCCAGTAAGCCATGTTGGTGGACCCAGGAGGTGCAGGAGGTGGTGAGGGAGAAAAATGCTGCCTACGAGTGCATAAAGCATTCAAGGGAGGTTAGAGAGAGAGGAGAGTATGATTTCCTGGCTAAGAGGGTCACCAGGGTGGTAAGGGGGCCAAGGCGAAGAAGGAGCTTAACCTGGCCAGGGATATCCATGGGGGGAAGGGGTTCTATAGACACATAGGGGAGAAAAGAAAAGTGAGGGCACACATCAGCAGGATTAGAACTGGAGGGGGGATGGGTGTAGGAAGCTGGGGAACAAGCAGAGGTGCTAAATGAGTACTTTGCCTCCATCTTTACCGGGGTAGGTGGGGGATCTTTCCAACCAGATGGGAGGGTAGAGGAGCCCACTGAACCAGGAGGGCAGTTGGAGAGAGAAGGACTGGATGAGACTAGGGCAGGGGATGGGTTGTATGTAGAAGGGGAGGAGAGGATGAAGAGGATGAATCAGGAGGGGGGATGGGAGTGTGAAATCACAGCGGATAGAGTGAGAGAAGCCCTCCAGTCGCTAAAAACTGAGAAGGTGCCGGGCCTAGATGGGCTGCATCCAAGGGTGCTGAAGGAACTGGTGGATGTGCTGGCAGTTCCACTGGCCTCACTCTTCAACATCTCCCTGATGACAGGATGGGTGCCTCAAGATTTGAAGGTGGCTCATGTGGTGCCTATCCACAAGGGGGGGTCCAGAGAGGAAATGGGGAATTATAGGCCCATTAGCCTAATGTCTGTGGTAGGCAAGGTTATGGAGGGCATTATCAAGGAGAGGCTGGGGGGGGCAGCTGGAAAGGTTGGGGCAACTGGATGACAGGCAGTATGGTTTTGATCCAGGGAGGTCGTGCCGGACTAACCTGGTGGAGTTTTATATCTGGGTGACGGTGTCCTGGGCCAACATAGGCCAGTGGACATCCTCTGTCTGGATTTCAAGTAGGGCGTTCGATTCGGTACCCCACAATGGCCTACTAACAAAGCTGGGGGGATGGGGTGGGGGAGCAGTTGCTCAGGTGGGTGTAAAACTGGCTTACGGGGTGAATACAGCATGTGGTAGTTGAAGGGATAGTCTCCTCCCCCAGGAGGGTCATCAGTGGGGTCCCCCAGGGTTCAGTCCTGGGGCCACTCCTGTTCAATTCCTATGTCTCAGACATAGGGTGGGGTGTTAGGAGTAGGTTGAGTCTCTTCATGGATGACTCAAAACTGAGAGCACTGGCAGAAGACAGGAGGGGAGAGAGGCCCTGCAGGGGGATCTGGATACCCTGGGAAGGTGGGCAAGGAAGTGGGGGTTAAAGTTCAATGCAAGGAAATGTAGGGTGCTGCATCTGGGGGTCAGAAACCGGGGACATGCATACACCCTGGGGGGGACCACACTGCAAGTCACATCGAGCAAGAGGAACTAGTGGTGGACAGCAAAATTAATAACACAGAGAATTGTTGAAGAGCTGCAGCAAAAGCAAACAGGATACTGGGATGCATAACCAGGGGGATTACCTCCAGGAGGAGGGAGGTGATCCTCCCTCTGCATAATGCCCTGGTTAGGCTGCATCTTGAGTACTGTGTGCAGTTCTGGAGACCCCATCTTAAGAGGGACATAGTGCTGCTGGAGAGGGTCCAGAGGAGGGTGACCATGATGATTCAGGGCATGGAGGGTAGGATCTATGAGAAGAGACTGGATGAACTCAATCTGTATGCATTGGAGGAGAGGAGGGACAGAGGGGACGATAGAGACTTTCAAGTATGTAAAGGGGAGATCAAATCTCCATCAAGTGGTTCTACAGAGGGGGGCGTGGCCTAGCAGCAGATCAGATGGCAGCTTGAATTTGGAGCTCTGCAACTATCTCGTGCAATCTCCTCTAATTTATACTCAGATTCCCCAAAATACCTTACCAGCAAACTAAATCCGTAAATCTGATGTCGTCCTCTCAAAAATCGGGGAAAAAGCGATTGAAAATTGCATTTAAGACAGCTCATCACAATCCCACAACGCTGGGCCTATCTAGATCCAAACACCCTCCGGGGAGCTCGTGGGCAGACGACTCGCATAAGAGTACTCAACCTGTTGGAGGTGCCTCGGTGGAAGAACATTCTGAAACTCCTTTACAGCAAACAATGACAGAGGGATATCAACAACTTGAGAGGCTAATAAAGGATTTAAAATTTGATTTAGGCACCAGGATGGATGCCGGATTCGATAATGTAACGGTCCAGATCAACACTTACAGCAGGCCGTAAATGCCAACTTGGAGCTGGTAGAAACGTATGAACGAAGGCTAGGTGAGGTGGAACAGCGAATGAGTGACCAAGAAGATAGGTCTTCCACTCAAGCTACTGCACTGGCTAAAGCTCTCAAGGAAATAGAATTCCTAAAGAATTCCATTGATGATCATGAGAACTGGGAGCGCAGATGTAACATCCAAATTATTGGCCTCCCAGAGGACGTGGGTGGGAAAAACTGTATTCAGTATCTACAGGGCTGGCTTAAAAATGCAGTACATCTACCCCAAGACTCCAAATTAGAGATCCAGAGGTAGCACAGAGCTCTGGAGCCGAAACTGCCTGCAGACCAGAAACTACAATATATTATTGTAAAGTTCCTACGCTATCAGGGTAGCGTGCAGGTTTTGGAAGCAGCAAGGAAGACTGGCGTTGTCATGGTTCAGCAGAGAAGAATCAGCTTCTACCCGGACTACTCCCGCCTCCTTCAACAACAACGGCAGGCTTTTGCGGAGGTTCGCCGAGTCCTGCATTCGATAAACTGTCCCTTTTCTCTCATTTACCCCACCCAGCTGATTGTTCGCCCTTCGGGAGGCTCTTTGAAATCGTTCACGGACCCTGCAGCAGCCATGGAGTATGCCAGGGAATTGGAGAGGCAAAGGGCTCCCTGATCTGTGTGATAGGCCTCGGCCTGAAGGTACTTTTTTCCTTTTGATGAGGGGTGGAGGGGTGGGGGAATAATTCCCTGGTCCGTAACTCTATCAGAGGCCTATAACAGCTGGATCTGGGGGTTTCCCTTTCCCCTCTCACTCGGTAAAGCCAGTGAGGGTATGGCTTTGGCGACTATGGAAGAGGAGACAATGCTTGACTTTGGACATTTAAAATAGAGCTGCAGATGGCTTGGATATTCTTATCTGTTTGGGAGCTTTCTACTAACGCTCCACTCATACAGTTCATATTGGGGATGTTTATATTTTAAATTTTATTATTCCCTTGAATATGAGGATAGGCTCATGACACAACTTGAGAGGAGAATTGAGAATTCATTTGCTGGCTGGGGGGTACAGTGGCTGAATTTGGGTATGATCTCTTTTAGTTGTGTTTTTTTTTTTTATTACTCCGTGTTCCCTGATGGAAGGGCTTGAGGAGAAGATCGAATTTAATTTATAAATAATGTATGAGCACTTGGAACAATGCTGTATCATTCATAGTTTTGGGATGACCTGCTCCTATCCCAGATACAGTATCCTCAGTACATAAACACTTGTTTTCCTTTTTTCCTTGTTCTTTTTTTTCTTTTCATTCTTTTATTTACCTTTCATGAGGTAGCATCCCAGGTCTGAGTGGGTGAGTTAACCTCCTGGCCCTGGGATCCCCGCTCCCAGTGGATTAGTTCTTCTATACAATTTAGAGGGTTAATAAGTCATTGACTTTCGTTATTTCTTAGATGAGTAAGGGTTGCAAGGGATGGATGGTCAATCCACAAAAAGTAGAGGGTAGTTATCTATGTTCGGGGTATTCTTGTTGGGGTTTATGGGTTGTTTGGGGGTTCTAACTATTTATTAGGTTTGTTGGGAGGGAAGGGGGTGGGGTACTATGTTAGTCTTGAAAACTTACTGGCAAGTTTATACTGTTTGGAATGTGATGGGGTGAGTAGTTTAGGCTGTTTTTTAGAAAATGTTAAAAGTTTTTTCAGCAGCGGAAGGAGTGATGTAATGTCATTTCGGAAAGGGAGGGGCAAAGCTAAGATAACTAAATACCTGTTTAAGTATGGATAAGATTGTACTAATTACGTGGAATGTAAATGGGCTACGAACAGTAATAAAAAGGAAATTAGTTTTAGTCCAGATTAAAAATAAGATGAAAGGAGTTATAGTGTTCTTGCAGGAGTTACATTCAACTACAGAAGAACTAGATGCCCTGCGTCATACCTGGGGAGGTACTATTATTGCATCTACTTTCTCTTCCAAGGCCCGAGGTGTAGCAGTTTGGATTAAGCCCGGCTTCCCGCACAAAATCCTAGCCTCAGTGACTGATCCCCAAGGGAGATACATAGTGGTGGTGGTGGAATTGGGGTGCACCTCGACTACTCTGGTCTCTTTGTATGGCCCAAATATAGAGTCCCCGGATTTTCTCACCCACCTTGGAACCACATTGGCTCCATTTCCAGATGATATTATAATAGGAGGTGATATGAATACATACTGGGATCCAAATTTAGATCACTCTGGTACAAGGAAGGGCCCTAGCCCTAAGAGTGTTAAAACTCTCCACCAACTGACGGAGGAGAGATCCTTGTAAGAAGCGTGGAGATTTTGTCACCCCTCCTCTAGACAATATTCATTCTACTCCCACGCCCACAAAATTTACACCAGGCTGGACTATCTATTTTTGACTAAGTCTCGGTTGGGAGAAGTGGTGGAGGCCGAATATGGACCAATTCTTGTATCAGACCATGCTCCTCTAAAGGTGATATTGGAGGGAAAGGAGAAACCTGGTAGGGACACTGTATGGCGTATGGACCCTAACCTTTTGGGGAACCCAAAATTTGCCCTACAACTAAAAAAGCATGTTTCTGAATTCCTTATGGTAAATAAACCAGGGGATATGGACAATAGGATGATTTGGGAGGCACCTAAGGCGAGTATTCAGGGTGAAACCATTTCATACTCCTCGTATAAAGAGAAAACAGCTGCCAAAAGGGAACAGTAGTTGGAAGCCCTGATCCAAAAAGTAGCGAAAGAATTAATGACCTCATTTGCCCAGACTAAATTGTCAGAACTAAAAACTTTAAAAAGTGAATTATATCAAATATCTACCCAACACATATAGAGAGCCCTACACTTAACCAAATCTTACACCTATTTTGAGGGGGACAAAGCTGGGAAATGGCTGGCAAATTTGGTGAAGCAACAGAGAGTGGAGAGGACAGTCTTGGGGTGGAAATTGCGGAAGGGGAGATTACTTATGATCAACGGAAAATTAATGACGCATTTAAAACTTATTATTCTTACCTATATTACCTCCGAATTCCTGCAAGGATCAGATAGTTTTTAAAAGAAATTACCCTTCCAGTAGTGGGGGA
The DNA here is from genome assembly GCA_016271365.2 of Neoceratodus forsteri. Classification (NCBI taxonomy): domain Eukaryota; kingdom Metazoa; phylum Chordata; order Ceratodontiformes; family Ceratodontidae; genus Neoceratodus; species Neoceratodus forsteri. The sequence goes on from JADMNL010000024.1 coordinate 405,295,550, forward strand.
GTTAGAAACCGGTGAATTAGAATCCCCAATAACTCTAGAGGAAATAAAGAAAGTGGTATGGAAAACCAAGAGAGGGAAGGCCCCCGGGTCCCGACGGTATTGCAGCTGAAATTTATAAGCTGTTGTGGGAGGAGCTGGGACATCTAATGAAGGAAATGATACAGGAGACCCTGGAGGAAGGAGCCCTTTGCTACTATTACAATATTACCCAAGGAGGGGAAGAACCCACTGTGGTGTTCTTCGTACTGCCCAATTTCGTTGCTTAATGCTGACTATAAAATCTTAGTGAAATTGTTGGCAAGTAGGTTGGAAAAGATTCTCCCCAAACTTATACTGCCAGACCAAGGCGGCTTTGTGAAGGGGAGACAGGCCAAACATAACATCAGGCTGGCTTTGAACATAATCTATCAGTGGCCAAGGGTTGGGACAGGAGGCCTATTATCACTAGACGCAGAAAAGCCTTTGATCACGTTGAATGGCCCTTTATGATGGCATTTTTATGGAAATTTGGCCTTGGTCCCTTAATGTTAAAGTGGTTGAGAGTACTGTATAGATCCCAAAAGCCCAAATCCTTACTAATAATATTATCTCATCCCCCTTTGCATTAACATGGGGAACTAGACAGGGGTACCCCCTTCCCCCTTGATTTATGTACTCACTATTGAAGCACTGGCACAAAGTATTAGATCTAATCCAAGGATTAAGGGTCTTTGTTGGAAGGGGCAGAAGCACGTGATTTCACTATTCGCTGATGATGTCCTTTTATTTCTGGATTCCCCGGGGGAGGCATTGGAGGAACTGTCCCGGCTCTTTGAAAAATACAGCCCTCTTTCAGGGCATAAAATCAACTGGAGTAAGTGTGAGTGGGTTCCTGTGGGAAAAGATAGGGGTCCCATTACGATTGCCCAGACCTTGGTCCAACCAGCTAAAGCCTTAATATACTTGGGAGTTCTGATCCCCTCTAGACTGTCCTCCCTGATTAAAATTAACATGAAGGGTTTGATCTCTAAAATTTAAAATAATTGTTTGACTTGGAGGGTCCTTCTGCTGACTTTGTTGGGGAGAGTGAATTTGGTAAAGATGTCAATCTTGCCCCAATTTTTATACCTCTTTCAAGTAATTCCCCTGAAAGTCCCTCTAAAATATTTTAAAGTATTGAGGGTGCTATTACTCAGCTTCTCTGGAATAATAAGAGACCCAGGATTAAGAAATCACTCCTGTGGATGCCCCAGAGAAGAGGTGGTTTGGGCCTACCAAGTGTGAAACATTACTGGGTGGCAGCTCAGGTAGCCCATATACAACATATCTTAAAGGTCCCTGAGTCATGACCGGCTTGGGTGAAAATGGAGGGATCTGGAGGATTTTCCCTGTATCATAACAACTTGGCCCTGAGGGGTGAGGTGGTTAACTTGAATGTCCCGGTCAATCCATTTACGGGGAACATGGTGAGAACCTGGAAACTCACACATGACATGATTGGGGTGAGTGATGGTCTGTCCTCCGAGGCTTCTCTCAGGTGAATTCTTCAGCAAGGAGGGAGATTGTCACCCTGGGGCATTCCTGTTTTGAATCAGCGGGTGGACAGGGGGGTTTCCCAGGTCCAACATGTGGTTCAAGAGGGGAGGTTGGGCTCTTTTGAGTATTTGGTGAGAAATAAAATCCTCAGAGAATCTCATTTCACCCAATATGCTAAAATTAAGGAGGAATTTGAGAGACTGATTGTAGGAAGGGGCCGAGATGGGGAGTCTTGATCTCCATTGGAAGAGTTACTCTGGGGACAACTGGGTCAGAACACATTCAAACCCTTAAGAAGAACTTATAAATTGTTGATAGGGGCCCTACCTGACCATATGGAGGCTACCAAGGCTAAGTGGAAAATTGATATTCTACCAGATGGTCTGACGGGAGGAGAATGGATAACTATTTTAAACAATAGCCTAAAATGCTCTGTTAATAACAGAGCCAAAGCCATCCAATTCAATGTGTTACATAGAACATATCACACTCCTTGGCTAGCTCGTGTGATTAACCGTAGTGACTCCCCACTATGCCCTAAGTGTCAGATACATGATGGTACATTCTACCATATGATATGGCAGTGTAGCCGAATTCAAAACTTCTGGTGGGGGGTACAGGAGATACTCTCTAGACTAACTAATATAACTCCTAAATTAGACCCTGTGGAGATTCTACTTGGTTTACACCCGGGAACACCAGGTGGCCGGAACAATTACACTAAGTCGGATTTGACCCTCTGGAGGTTGGGGAGTGTGATGGGCCTGAAGGTTCTTGCCCTGCACTGGAGGCTTCACTCTATCCCCACTATTTCGGAGTGGGTTAACAACCTCTTAGACTGTATGAAATTTGAAAAAATACAATATACTGTTAGAGGGCAGCTGAATATCTTCTTGGAAATATGGTCCCCAGTGGAGAAGGCATTATCGCAAGCCTGGTTTCCGGCTTTCTGAAGTGCTTTTATAAAGTTTGGGAGGGAGACACAGATAAATGTTAACTAATTAGTGTCTGAAAAGGCCTGAACCCCGCCCTAATGCTGGATTAATACTTGCCTGGGTGTATAGAATATAGATGTCATAGCCATTTGTGGCAAGAACTGTGTAAATACTCTATTAGTTGAGTAATAATTTGTATGGTATGATCTATCTGTATATCAATTTGATTTACCTACCTGTTACGAGCTGGTGTAGGTTCATCCTGTGTACTGCTGAATTAAGTATAAATAAAGTGTACAAAAAAAAAGTATGCAAAGGGGATAAATAAGGGCGGGGCCAGGGAAGTGTTCAGGCTTAAGAAGGGGGGAACTACCAGGGCACGAGTGGAAGCTGGAAGGGGGGAAGTACAGGGGGAGTGCAGGAGACACTTCTTCACAGAGAGGGTGGTGGAACCACAGAATGCACTGCCCAAGAGTCTGATGGAAGAGACCACAGTGGAAGGATTCAAGAAGGGTTGGGACAGGTACAGGGGGAAGCTGAGGCCAGAGAGGGACACCTCTGGGGCTGGGGGGGGTGGAGCAGCGAGCTCCCAGTAGGGGGCTAGCTTCCGAGCAGACACGATAGACCATGGGGCCTATTCTGCTGGCTTTTACTATGATACTATGGATGCCACATTGGGACAAAATCCCTAATGCAAAGCCAAGATGCCATCTATTTCCAGCAGGCGGAAGAATTATTTAACCTAAAATGCAAGTACAGTTTTCAATATTTACATACGTTAATATAATTTAAAAAAAAAATTCCTAAACCTGTTTAAGTTTAAAGAGCTGCTGACAGCTCAAATAAAACTCTGAAAAACATAATAATTAGGTACAATTCAGCTTGCATCCCCCAAGTATTCTATAGTTTTCTCTCCACATTATTTATTACTGAGGAAATTTGCACAAAAACATGATCTTTATGCCTTAGAGTTCACTTGTCTCTATAGCCTACTCCCTTCTTCAAGTCAAAATCCTGTGTTGTGACATCACAATCTGTTGCTATGGGAGTAATTATGATGTCACAAGCAGTACATTATGACATCAGGTAGAGCGAAAGCAACAGGAATAGATGAACTTTTCAAGCGCAGAGGTCCTGTTGTCATGCAAATGACCTCAATAATAAATAATATGGAGGAGGAGGAATACAGAACTAATTGGAAATATAAACTGAACTGTGTGTAAATACTCTGGGTCCTATGCACAAATGCGCACAGTGCCTATAGGCCATGTACCTGCAGCGCTTAACCACCCCGCACCCATTGCATCTCATGCATGGGATGCACGAAAGGGGTGTGCATCCCATACGCACATGATCCCTGGCTGTAAGGACAGCAATGCACCGGGGTGGTGGGGGCATGTTTGCACTACTCGCCATGCACAAAGGCATGTAGAATCGCCCACAGGAGGCATGGGTGTACGATGATACCAGGGGGGACCCTGCCATAACAGCGATATGCGGCCAGGCCTGCGCACTAATGGAGTCACCCCCGTTGAAGACCCGCTGAAGGGTTGAGGTGCTAGGGGCTACTGGTCCTGTCTCAGGCTTCTTGCAGAAAATAAAATTGCACTAGCAAATTGACTTTGTTTGCCTGAGTGCTGTACTTTCTTTCCTTTTTTTTTTTTTTGTTGGTGGGGGGGCATGTCTGCACGCCATGCACAAGGGCATAGGGGCAGGAATGATATGCCTGGGGGGACCCTGCCATAACCACAATATGCGGCCAGGCCCGCTCACTAATGGAGTCCCCCCCAGCCCAGCAACATGAGTGAAGCACATCCCCAACACATTGAACCCCCCCTCCCGTCCTGGCAGCATGGTGCCCCCAAAGCAGAGCCCTGGCACCGGCCAGCAAGGCAGTGACGTTCCCCCACAGCACATGTCTGCCCGTCCCGGTACAGTATCAACAGCCCCCACACATGCCGGACCTGTTTCTGGTTGTGCCACACAAACCCCGATCCGGAACATGGTAGCCCAACCCCAGTGTGTTGTACAGGTCCCCCACACACACACCCATCCATGCCCCATCCCCGCTTGTAGACAGACAACCCCCCACCACACATCTGAGCCCCATCCCGTATAGCATAAGCACCCTCCCGCCCCCAACACATGTCAGCCCCATCCCTACCATAGCTTAGGCATACCCCCAGCCCACACAGGTGCCCCAGACCCCGGATAAAGCAAGACACCACCACATGCAATTGGGTGCCCAAGTCCCCAACCCCCTGACCCCTGATTTTGGCCCCTATGGGTGGTCATTGATATTCAGTGGTCCCCCAACCCCTTCACGGTACTGACAACACCCACCCCCACCTTCCTGTTGGTGATGTGGCTCTGGAAGGCCAGTGGCACAGCCCTCCTCACATCTCCTCGGCCACTGACCATCCAAGTGATGCTGGGAGCATTCCATTATATATAGGCAGTGAGCTCCCAGCAATACTTGGATGAATAGTGGCTGAGGAGAAGTGAGGATGGCTGTGCCGCTGTCAGTCCTGATTAGGAATCCTCAGTCGTGAAATTCTTTTTTCATTCACCTGTAAAATTAAAACTGTCCATCGATGTCTTTTGCAGCTATTCCTGTCCTGACCCCCACCCAACCCTCCCACTCAGCACCCACCACCATGCACCCCCCAAGTCCTTACTTACCCATTTGGGTCCAATGTCAGAATCCTCTAGACCACAGACATGTCTTCACTCTTCAAAGAAAGATCGTGAACTGAAGAAACAGGTATGTGGTTCAATGTATTTCAATGGGGTTTTGAACTTAGTGGCATAACTTGGGCATGTTTGCATATTTTGGCCCGAATTTTCAAAATTCCTTTTGGGACCCCACCTTATGAACAATTGCACTGACATTAGGCAAATCTATCCTGAAAGGTGATTTCATGGTCCCTGCACAAAATCACCTTTTGGGCAGGAGTTGAAAATTTTCTCTACCCTTGTTCATGAGGAGGGGTCATAAGAAGGCTATGCTGAAAATTTTGTGTAAAAATATTAAAAAACAGTAAAGTTATGAGCCAACGTCGAATTTTGCCAACGCAAGCTCATAACTTTGGTAATTTTCAATATTTCTACCCCAAATTTATAAACATAGCCATATCGTTACAGCATTTCACGAATGTGATAGCTGTCATTTTACAAATCCTGGCCAAAATGTTTTTTTTTTTTTTTTACAACCCAAAAGGTGATTTTGTGTTCCCTGTACGAAATTACCTTTTGGACAGTAGCTGAAATTTTTTTCTGACCTTATTCATGAGGTGGGGTCATAAGAAGGCGATGTTGAAAATTTGACATAAAAATATTTAAAAAAAAAGTTATGAGGCTATGTTGAATTTTGCAAATGCAGGCTCATAACTTTGGTAACATTCAATATTTTTACCACAGATTTTCAACATAGCCATTTCTTTACAGCACCTCATGAATGTGACTGCTGTCATTTTTCAACTCCTGCCCAAAATGTGTTTTTACGTCCTGAAAGTTGATTTTGCAGTCCCTGTGCAAAATCACCTTTAGGCCAGGGGCTGAACATTTTCTGTGCCCTTCTTCATGAGGCAGGGTCATAACAAGGCTATGTTGAAAATCTGGTAAAAAAATATATAGAAATTAATTTTCAATATTTTTACCCCACATTCAACGGCAGCAGCCCTATTGGCTCTGGCCAGAGTTTGTTAAGCTTTATTGTGCCTATCTTCCTCTCTCTCTTCACTACCCAAAGAAGACTTTATCTCCCTCCTTAATCCCCTCTGTGATTTGCAGCTCCTTCCTAGCCTTGGCCTGTCTGACTATCCTTCCAGCCTTCCTTGATTTCTCCAAGTAGAACCCCTCATCCTTATCTTCCAGGACTTTCTGTACTTTCTATATGTGGCCATCTTATCCTTTGCTATGTGGCTCACCTCCCTACCAAATAAACTTGGTTTCCTGGCTGTAGAGTTCTTTCCCTTCTGCTTAAGGTAGGTGTTAGTAGCTGTCGCAATCCTTTTCCTGATCACTGTCCACTTTTGAGCTACACTCATGTCATTCTTAAGGCCAGCAAGGTGCCCACTCAAATGTCTCACCCATCTTAACATAGTTAGACTTCTTGAAGTCTAGCACTTTTGTCTTCAGGCTAGTTGCTTTCTTCCTCATGTTAACCCTGAAACACGACATTTGGTGGTCACTGCTTCCCAAGAGCTCCTCCACCGTGATGTCACAGAAAACATCCCTGTTAGTTAATACCAGGTCAAGGATGGTTCCCTCTCATATTGGCTCAGTCACCCCAGTGTTGCTCGGATAGTATCCTAGCAATTTTGATACGCCATTTGGCAGGATAGTGGATCTGGTCAGATAGAAGCACTATCTGACCATGGACCTGACCCCCCTGGATCCTGACGCTGGATCCCTGGATCAGACATGGGGATACGACATCGGATATTCAGTCGGATCCCAGGTCAGATCCCGCTCGGATAGTGCCGCTATGCGACGGATCACAGTTGGATCCACGGAGGCACTATCCAAGGAACACTAAGTCACCCCCTTAATCAGGAACCCATCCTTGACTATGTTCAGAATCAGTTGACTCTTGTCTCAAAACATGGCTGGAACACCGCAGTCCAACTTAGGCAAATTGAGTTTCCTCCATTACCATCACTTCACCTTTTTCAGCTGCCATCTTGATTGTGGCACCAGCTCCTTATCCTTGCCTTTGCCTTGGTTAGGTGACTATACAGTACACCCAGTCTCAGTTTCCTTCTTGCTGCTGCTTGAATCTGTACCCAGAGCACCTCTAGTTTCCCTTCCCCACAGGCTCTTGCACAACTGTGACAGCTGGCAACACACCACATTGTGGTCCTGGGTAAGTGGTGGGTAACCGGTAAGTCTGTGAGAAGGCCAGTGACGGGCTGACAGGGGTGCTGCCAGGTAAGTGGTAGTGCCGGATGAAACCAAAACAAGAAACAGCTTTGGGGGAAAAAAAAGCAGCACTCCACTGAAAACAAGATTTGCAACATAGTTTTACTATCCTGGGTAAATACAGTGTAAGAATGTACAGGTCCCATTAAAAATGAGAGATTGCCGCTGTTCTAACTTGTAACAGCATGCCAGCAAATGTTTGCAATTGACAAAATGCTTGTTCTGTGCAGTCGCAATGCAGGTTGCAACAGCAGAGGGAAAGGCTTGCAAACCCAACAAACTGCAAAGTGGAACATTGGCCCAGCGTTGTTGTTGCAACCACATTTGGGCCACTATATTGACTGTGAATGGGGATGTGGCATATACTAAAATACAAGGCTCTAAACCATTATTTACAACAAGTTTGCCTAACTTTAGTAGTATACATGTGAGGGGGACAGGACCATGACTTATAAGTAACAGAGCCACGAGTGAGATATGAAAGTCCTGCCCCTTCACAAGTGATCATAAACTGCATCATTTGAGTCAGATCATTGCATATTCAATTTTTACATCAGTTTACTAGTTATAGTTATTAAATCTCTGTTTGCATGTAACCCCTAGGCGGCGCTATTCTAAGGGCTACTACCCCTGCCTGTATAGCTATACACAGGTTGAGGGGCCTGAGTTCTCTAATTAGGTGCCTCCACCCAGCGAAATGGTATTGGGGTTGTTTATCTGCTCTGGTATAGTCTTCTGGGAAGCTATAACCACCCATCAACCCTCCTAGTGGCCTAATATATGACACAGTGATAAATTTATAAGCAATAGGAATCAGTAATAATGTGCTCACACCCTTCCCACTTACCACCAGGGATGGACCATCAGTAGTTTCCCTGGAGACCCCCTATAAAGTAAGGTTAGCAATACATGTACACACTGTGAATGCAGTAACCCAACTAATAATACGCACACCAGCCAGGTTAATCGTGAAAAAGACAATCAGGTTTATTATGGGGGCATGAACAAGGGAGGGGCATGAATCTAGTCAAATGATTTGTATTCTGATTTAAATTAGGCTTTTCTGGCATGCACTTTAAGTCCCAAATATACAGTTCTACAACACTGGGTACCCAGAATGTTATGCAGGCTAGCCTGAAGTATTGCCCGGGGGTGGCCAGCATTGTGGCAAATATTGGGGCCCTTGGTGGAAAGAAAAGCAGTTAAACATGCAATGCAAACAACCCATTTATTTGTAATCCAAGCCGGTTGGCTCAGTCCTTTGCAAAACCCCACTAAATGAAGACAATTAGATGGTACCACAATGATTTAAGCCCTCGTTGCAGGGAGCTACCCTGATTTGTAGTCATGCTACCAGGAATCTGCAGTAGAGCAGGTGATATGGAGACCTCGTGGTGATGACAGGGAAGCTTGGGGGAAACAGGGCCGACATGACACTCCTCCTCTTCACTGCTTTTCCTTAAGGTGGCCGCAACCTGTGTGTTGCTGCGCAGGGGCTGGATCCCTGAACCGGTCTCTCACCGTGACAGTTTCTGGTGATGAAGTAGCAGCCTGGGCCGAAATGGCAAGGCCCAGGCAGGATGAGCAGTCTGGCAAAGTTCGTGATCTTCTGCTGGCGAAGCCTCCAGCTGGCATAACAGGTTCTGCCATGGGGAACCAACTCTCTAATGGGGAACCAAATCTCAACCCACGAAACACATTCAGCACTCTTAACTCAATAACTAATTCTTAAAACAGTTCAGATTCAGTCTGGTTGCAAATCAACAGCTTTATTACGCAAACCTTTTGATCCGAGTATATTTCACACATACAAGAAAAGCCGATCACTTCAGGAGCAAGTCTTCAGTCCAAATCTTAAGTTGCACTAACAAACTTCTTCTTGTCTTCTGCCGCAGATCCAGGCTGAAATCGGACTGGTCGGACTTTAGCAATTAGGCAGTTTAATGCAGGAGAAAGTGGCAGGAAGGCAAGTTGAGCCTCTTCCTGCCAATTCCCCTACGTTCCTTCTTGGAGCAGCTGCTCAAAAGCTCAAGCTGTTCACACTTCAGCCTCTAACTCTAACTGATCCACTGTCTCTTGGCACACAGGGCATTTCCCTGGTAAATCCTAAGGTCTGGTTGGAAAAAGGAGCTGTCAGCCACAGTAAGGGCTCCCCCTCCTGGTCCATTTGGGTGCCAACAGTAAATCTACAAGAACTACAGCTTTCCTTCCCACAAGACTCCCAGGGACAGGATCCATTTTAGGTCCCCAGTGGTTCTATTGGTCCAATTACTGAAAGTCCTGGACCTAACATGGTGGCCTCCATCCAAATGGTCACGTTGCGCTCAAAGCAGTTTAGACAAACATCTCCATCTCTATTATAATAAAGAACAAACCGTAAATAATCACAGTTCCTATATAGGCTCCCTCTGCGCAAGTAGAGACTGCAGAATGGAGCAAAACAGATCAATGTCTGGCTGGTCGCAAGTCCTAAATCACTCAGACTCAGCACAGACCAATTTCTAAACACAGATTAGCTATTCTCTAAAAGGGACAGTCATGGAGGCTCAGTATGGCACTCTCACTCTAAGACACAAAACTACTTAAGACATGACACCGGCCTGACAGTGGGCATTAAGGAGCCCAGGAAGACATTATAGTAAACCTCAATTTCTAGGGAGGTTACATGTATAAAACCTTTACAGTTTTTCTTTGATTTCAACTGCTGACTTTAGTGTTAAATGTGGCTATTGTGATGTTATCATTATTTTAAAATCTGCACCCTGATTGGTTCAGTATGCAATGCATTACCACATACCCAAATTTGCAAGACAATATCATCTTTCTATGTTGGGTTAACATAACACTTATTGTCCCTTTTTATCTTGCTACGTGTCAGTACACCCATGGTTTACAAATGTTTACACACACAGTTACTGCCACTATATCTGTTATGGTTGTAAGAGTGTGTGCTCAAGTTCCTTGGAGACAGAACTGAGAAGCTAAACTGAGCCGTTCTGGAAAACTAAGGACTTGAGAAGAAATTCCCATAACCATAAAAGACACAGGTTCTGAACATATAAACATATTGTAAATCTTAGTAAACATTTCTGTTTAAAAAATAGAACTTGCATTTAAAATCTAAATGTTTCACTTTGTAAATGAGTTAGAGAAACCCCAGATAGTAGAAATAGACTCAGCTAACTTGGAACTTCAGAATTTAGAATTGTTTGCATAAGAAATGTTTATAAACAAAACATTCTGGTTGGCTAAGAGTGATATCATGACTTATAATTCCAATAATGAAGTACTTGTCATTGTGTCTTTCAAAAAGCCTCTAGCTGTCCCCCACTGACCTCCCAATTGCTGTGTCTATGACACCACAGTCTTTTGTAAAGGTAAGCATTATGATGCCATAGGCTACAACACTATAAGGTCAGTTAGAAGTCGCAGGCTGCTGATGCAGCCAGGAGTGAGGGAGTGAGGAAGATCAGTTGGGATAGTAAAATACTTTTTATACACACTTACAGGCTATGAAGAAATGTTAGAAATCCCAGAAAGGAAGACCAAAACATTAAAAAAAAGTGCTTTCTAGTCTCTCCTAATTGCTGAAATAGTGAGTCTGACTTACCTAAATCTATTTTTTATGCAAGTCCTCAATGAGTCAAACATTTGATGCATGGGGCTTGCATTACAAACTCTGGATTTTTCAACCCTGCCTCAAAGTGATGACAGGCATAATAGGCAGCGTTGACACTAGAGGCATAAAGTAATTAGCCATTTGACTAAACTCTATATTATTTTAGGTACTGTCTTTCTTGTTTTAGCCAATTGAAAATGGATACCTGTTAACAGGCTATGAAGTGTAGGGGTATGCATGTGTTATTAGACTTGGGCACCAATCTGAATGTGGGGCCCTGAGTCTGAGACATATGCTAATCAACAACTCCCTCCAGGTGCTTCTAAAAGAGAGAAAAGGAATGTGTTTAAACAGCAACGGTCCCACAAGCTTTATCCCAAAGCCCTTTACAAACAGCTGAGAGGTTACAAACAGAGTTTCAAAGTAATATGGTCAGAAGGAACTCTAGGTCCATTGTGTCTGCACCCTCCATGCACTTCTAAAGCAGGGATGAAATTGTACCAATTTATAGTGACTTGCTCACAGTCACAGACTGAGAGATAGTGCAGGACTCATTCCTGAGCCTTCTGGTTTAGAGCCTGGTGATCGAAACCTCTCAACTAACGCTCACTCTCTCTCCACCATCCCAAGCAGCCTCCCATCACATAATCAGTCATACACCCTAACACCCTTTGTGCCCCCTCCTCTTACCTTCACAAAGTAGGTTTCGGGGGGAGGGGAATAGCCACGTGGGCCCTCCATTCACCCTCTTGCAGTGAGCGAGGCTCCTCTTCATGTTATGTGGTGGTAGGTGGAAGTGGTCATTTGTACCACTATCTTTAAAAGAATGCAGAGCCATTCTTCAAGGAGCACAGCCATGTCTGCGGCCATCCTCCATTCAAGCTGTGCAATGGAGTCCTTTCTATCAATAATGAATAAATCCACCACCCTCTCCACCCAGTACTTATGGGTCCTTCAGCCATCAAATTTAGTGAAAAGCAATACTGCATGAATATCCTCACCCTCTTTGTCTGAAAGCCAGATCTGAATGCTGGAACAGTACACTCATACAAAGCACTACTGGGTCGAGCATACCAGTATTCAGACCAGACTTTCAGACACACACCATGAGGAATTTCATGCAGTGTTTGATGGCTTTAAAAAGATTGATTTTCACTAAACAGGATGACTGACAGACCCATAATGCTGGGGGGAGGTCAGTGGGGCTGAGAACGGGGGGTGGCTTTATTAATATGGGAGGAAGAAAGTGCTGGAAAAAAGCATTCTCCAACAGTGGTGAATTTAATTGTGGTTTTTTTTTTTAGCTAATTGATTTATTTTTCAGCCATATGGCAAAGTGGCAAATACACAGCATGAACACTGCCACTAGATCACCACTAGTCTACTGTGCATCATTGTTGGAGCCACTTGATTGCCTCTTGGATCTGCGTGCATCTGTGGTTAGACACAAGCTGCTGCAAAGCATGCCAAAGTTTCGCAAATATGTCCATGGCCAGCAAATCCAGTGTATATGCACCAGAAGGACTAGAAACATCCTAAACACTCAAGTCCATGGCCACACCTATGTCTGCAATCCCTTTGTGCCCACATTCCTGCCCATTATGCTTGTGAAAGCACATGAAGAGTGCAGAGTTGCTCTTTTACTGAAAACCCATTCAGCCCAGCTATCTGCATTTGTGGCAGAATTATGCTAGTTTTGTATTATAGTCACTGTAGCTCATCCTTGCTGCATATTCCTAGGGGTGCATGTACCATTATAAATACCTTCAGTAATGATCATTAGAAAGGCAGTGAAACATAAAAATTCAGCCATAGACCCAATGACTCTTTTATTGAAAACAGTCATTATTACATTGTTTTTCTCATAAAACTCCATAAAGTGGAGTTTTTAGGCAAACATTCTAATGATAGTACCACTATTGTTACTCTGATAAAGTGGGCTGACAGTCGTAATGTGTAAATTACTGTTAGGAAGACATGGAGAAATTACTCAGACGCCCTGCTCAGCGGGGAGCATCGGGATTTCACAATTACAGGAGTCTGTTCTCTATCTCGCTTTCTTTCAGAAGTGACAGAAATATTTTATTTGGTGGCATATGGATGATAATATGGGACAAATTGCTGCTTTAAGCATGATGGTACAGAGCAATTATGGTTTATTGTTTAGTTGTGGTGGAGGGATGATGCATCAAGGACTGGAGGAAAAAGGTGCATCTATTAATGGCATCCTCCTTTCTTCAGGAGGCATAATGGGTACGTGGGCTGAACTGGTGCTTCTCCGCTTGCAGGTGTGAGTCAGCAGCAGGAACAGTTTCCAACTGAGTGCTAGGTTCCACGTGAGGGTCTTAGAAGGTCAAGCAGAGCTCCCAGGGATGCCCATCTGCATTGATTGACTTTTTTTCTTTCTTAGTTTTCTAACCTAAATTATTCATAATTGCAAGCTATTGAAAAATCTAACTCACATAAGGGACCTTAAATGGAAAGCAAGCCTTGCTTTCCTTTTTTTTTAAGGTAATTAGAAATGTGGGCATGTATGCAGCTTCTTTGTCACTGTAGTGTCCTTTATTATTGATTCATTTTGAATTAAGCTTGTTTTTCTCCCCCTTTTGTAGTTTCCCTTGTAGATGCTGCCTTCTTCTATCCTGATGTTCATTTTTAAAAGATCAGTTCTGCACCAGATGACATCAGTTGAGTGAAAGCTCACAGTTCAAATTCCACTGCAGGGCCTCCACTCGACTGATGTCAGCCAGGTTCCATGACCAGTAAATAACGTCAGTTTACTAAATACAACTTTTAAATCTACATTTTACAGGTTTCTTTTATATTGCAGCTTCTAACTTCAGTGCACACAGGGTTACCATATGTGATGTCATTAGCATCAAAAAAGCTGCTCTCCTACTGGTTCAGTATGCCACTGTAATGTTCCCAGCCTTGTGTATTGATCATGACCTACCCAACAGCAAAGATGTTCTATTAAACCTTAGGAAAAAGATCCCGGTCTCTGACTGGACCAGAGCAAGTCATGTGACATACAAGGTTTTTGAACTACTGCCCAGTTCAAAACAAAGAACCAAGCAATAGTTTATTTTTACCGGACAATAGTTCATTAGAGCAAGGCAACTGTTCATTAGAACTGGGCAACAGAGTTTTTCAACTATTGCATATTCTCAGTCTGGTAACTCAGGTAAGGTTTAATAAAATAGATATTGACCGGAGTTGTGTTGGGATATTGTCATCAAGTCACAGGTCAGGGAGCATAGGAAGACCAAGAGCAGTAGTCAAATTCACAAGTAGCATTTTATTATTCACTGACCTAAGCAGCCAGTATAGTGTTATGCTTGTGCAACTGTGTTAGTTTGGTTTTGGCAGTTCGCACTCTCTATTCCAGAGGAATTAACACCCTGTAGGGGTACGAAGGCAAGGAACCCTCAGAGAGGGTTCCACCCCTAGAGGTGCAATGGGACAGTTCCTGTGGCTAAAGGTACCTTAGAAATCCCCCTAAGGAGAGAGAGCTGCTGCTGGAGGAGGAGGGGAGGATGGTAGGGCAAAGAAAAAATGCTTCACAGTGAGGCTTAGAAGAACTGCTTATATAGCTCAGGAAGTGGGAGTGACTGGGTGCTTGGCCACTGAATTACAGGCAAGCCTTTCAATTCACTGACCTATGTAGCCAGTATAGTGTTATACTTGTGCAACTGTGTTAGTTTGGTTTTGGCCATTCACACTCTCCATTTACCACCCTGTAGCGGTATGAATGCAAGGAACCCTGGGAGAGGGTTCCACCCCAGAGGTGGAACAGGACGGTTCCTGTGGCTAAAGGTACCTTAGGAATCCCCCCCAAAACTGTAGTATCATCCCCAAAAAAGGAGGCAACATGAAGCATATGAGCGAGCAGTAACTGTGACATAGGAGCAGTAACTGTAACGTAGTAGTAGAGAAGCATAGACAATTTGATAATGCAATGAGATGTTCAGTTGGATAACATAAGGACTGCCCAGGTTTGCGTAGCATGATACTGATGTTTTGCTTTGAGATTAGGGGATCCCCTAAGGAGAGAGGGAATGACAGGACATCCTGCACCTCCATCCAACAGCGGAACCTACCTAAGAAACTAGGGGAAACAACTATGCTAACTAACTATTATGACCTGAGGCAATGGCGGAGAGAAAAAACCCTAAGAGGAGGAAATGTCTGGGGGTCCAAGGCCTAGGTCGCCTTCCCTCCAGGCTTGGGATAGTTTAATTAGTGATGGCTCTGCAGCTGCAATTTGGAAAACCCAATTAAAGGGAGGTGGAAAATATTCCAATTTGGAGGAAGGCTCTCACTCAAACTTTCCAACAGGAACGCCATAGAGGGTTGTGAGAAAACTCTGCAACAATATGTGCATCCAAGGCACAGGAGGAGAGCAACAACTGCTGAGGCACTCATCTGGCCTACCTGCCCTAAATCAAACCAGGTGAACCAGAGGCAGTCGTAGGGAGAATGCAGTGAAGGTGCCTTGCTAGGGAAACCACTAAAGTCAATGGCTAACCATTATAGTGGAACACTAGAGCCAAAGGAGATCGTTGTAACCACCCTTCACTGCTAGTCTTAATTTGTACACCAGGAGCTGCTGTCGCGTAGCAGGCAGCTAAAGCCAAACCCGGGGCGAGGATATTCCCAGCTATGGGCCAGGTGAGAAGGATCCCACCCCAAGTTGGACACGCTCGAGATGCGGACTAAATGCAGAATGAGACCATTGGCTGCAGGAATCCTGTGCCAGAACAGAATGGCTGGCATGCCCCAGAAATTGATTGAGAGCTGAAAGCTGGTGAGCAAAATGAGCATGGCATGCTGAGATTGTAATGAGCATTGAGAGCTGATACCTGCAAGGTCGAATGCAGATTGAGTGCAGAAGAATCCCAGAGGCTGAAGCCGAGGGATGGCAGTAGGCATGAAGCAATGGGTTGTGTAAGCAAGAAGCAATGGTCGCGTAGGCAAGTGTGGACCTGCACAGAGGTCAATAAGCAGTAGTAGTGATTGGTGGACCTGCATAAATACTGTGTAGCAATTAAACAGCACTAAACTGGGGGCAAGACAGCCAGACAGGAATAGCCAAATCAAGGTGACAAACTCTGAGGATTTTCGGCGAAGAAGACAGGATTTAGAACAGAATTAAATAGCCACATAGGCCAAGACCCCCCCAGACACCTCCCAGTCCCCACTGTAAGACAAATAAGGAAGCGATGGAAAGGCCGAGAACCACATGCAGATATAAAAGATAATTTAATAGCCTCAGCAGGCGCTTCAGCTAACTTCAGAGTAAAACGAAGTACAATAGCAATGGGAGTAAACAAAGCAGCAGCAGGAAGCCAGTAGCCTGTGCAGCAGTAGTAAAAACAAATGAGTACACTGAGTTGTAACTGCAAAAATAAATAGAGGCATTATGCTCTTAAGCACTGTCAACAGGCAGTGCAATGAGACTGCAGCAGTGAGGTAATTAGAACAAGCATGGGTAAGCTGTATAGCTAGGTTCAAGTAAATCTGAGTCAGGTGAAAGTAATAGAAAATGCCACATGGACCAGCTATAGTTGAACTGAAACACGCAGATCAGGTTTGCAGTTGCAGTGCAAGTAATTTGAGAGTTGTGAGTAACTGAAAGCAAGCAGTATGAGCTCTGAAGTAGCAGTATGCTAGGAGCTTAGAAAAGCCCTCCCCCCAAAAAAGGAAGGAAGCACACACAACCGAAGGCAAAATACAAACCAGAAGCAGTAAAATAAACACAGAAGCCCAGCAGAGACAAGCAGGAGCAGTGGGGGGGGGGAGGCCCAACCAGCTCAGAGGACAAACCGACAGAGCCTTCGGCTGCAAAGAAAAAATGCTTCACAGTGAGGCTTAGAGGAACTGCTTATATAGCTCAGGAAGTGGGAGTGGCTGGCTGCTTGACCACCTAACTATAGGCAAGCCTTTCAATTATCAATAACAGTAAAATAAAAAAAAAATTGTTTAGTGTAATTATTTACAAATGCAGTACAAATCATCTGAGGGTATCTCTAATTCTAAGCTTCAGTGTCTCTCTCACTCTAGCAAAAGCATTGCTGCTCTTTTTATAAGTCTTTGCCTGGGAATTCATTAAGAGACATTCTGTTTTTCTCAAAATGTTTTTGTCAGTTTCCTTGCAGGTGCAACAAATTGAATAGTGTCCCAAGCTGGCCCCCTGCTGACAGCTCTGCAAAAGAGTTTGAAAACAAGCCTGAAAGGAGCTCAAAATGCATCTCATGTTAATCCCCTAAATTTCAAATAACTTTTTGCAATCATTTCAACAGTATAGCTATATAGATTTCAAACAAAGGGATCCCAATGTAACCCCTAGGTTCGGGGGGAAAACATTTGCTCAGCATTATGCTAGGTTTGTACTTCTGAACAGGGGCACCCAAGTAAATCCAGACTCTGGAAGCAATAACTGAAATGTCCAAACCAGGAATTGGGATTCTAGAGTATGGCCTTTGTTCACATAAACACAGAGAATAACAAAGCACGGATAGACCCCACAGGGCTACACTCACTGGCAATGCAGATTTACAGAGGTACAGAGCACACTTCCTCACAATCAACCCCTCAGGTTCAGAACGACTCTGGGTACACATGGCCTGAACTGGTATACTTCTCTTTGATTCCTTGACATGGCACGCCGGCCAGTACTAGGACATTTTTCCACATAGCATGGAGGTTGATGGTGGCTCCCCGAATCAACCATGAGCACTTTCTAGCTCTGAAGGGAAGAAACTCCAAAATCCCATGTCTGGGTGCTTTCTGAAAACACTGGCCAAGTGCCTGGGAGAAAGCCATAGGGGCCCAAACTGAACCTGGAGAGGTAAACCAGGCTACTCCAGATGGGGGGGGGGTCTCCCACCTCTTGCTCCCAAATCTATACTTGGCCATTCATTTGGTTACAACACCTTTCTTCGAATCTCTGGTTGTAGATGCTCGCTAGAAATGTTTAGCACATTTAACATTCTACACTGTACTCCGGTGGTGTCCTGACTTAAAAAGTTCTGTAAGTGGCTATGTCCATTCCCTAGACCCCCACTGTTTCAGATGCTTCCAAGACATACACAAATTAAAAGCTCTGTACTTGGTAAGTCTTCTCTTGACCCCTCAGTAGGCAGATACTTCTACACAAATCTCTGTCTTGGTGAACATAATCTCTTTATCAGAACAGAACTCACCATGGTAGGCAGGTGCCCCAGGGCTCTTACCCACCAACTCGGATTTTCTGGTACCCTCAGCACAAACTTCTCTCTCAGGCAGCTTTTCCCTTTCCAGGCAGGACCATAGGATTGCCCCTGAAATGCTGGATTCCACCCCCCCAATCCCTCTGGGGTTGAAGCACTGGAACAACACTGGGAATAGTCTCTATCACTTCCTCTTGTCTCTTCTGTGTTCCTCTCTAGGGTGAGAACACACAATCCACTTGGCTGATGTAGCTCTAAATCAGAGTTAGGCTCTGAGGGGCTGCCAATGGCAGCACACCTCTTCCTCTCTCAAGTATCCACTACAGACTGACTTGAAATCCCCAATGTTCTACAGCTAACTCCTGCAGCCAGCATTCCATTGTGGCTTATGCTGCAGCGAGAATTCTATAATGACATCGCCACTCCAGCTCAGCTGAAACTGAAAACAGAGTGAGACAGTGTGAAACCCATTTAACTGGTATCTCACAAGCTGACTTTCCCTGTCCGCCACTGGTTCTAAGTGGGATTCTAGTAACCTCGGGGAACAAGACGGGTACACCAATATCACTTACAGTTTGACAAAAAGATTCACATATATTTTATAACCACAGATATGCAAGGGGGGAGAAAAGACAAAAACAGCAAATGAAAGCAGAGAGATAGTGAGAGGGAGAGAATCGCAAGAATATCGGTGTGATCAGTTCCTAGGTCTCACAAGAATATTTGGTTGTGCAAACAGACAGACAAGAGACAGAAAAGGAGAGGACAGAACAGATCCTTGCATTTAACTCTTTCTGCATAACAAATGGGACAGGGCCTTATTCAACCCTTTCACAGATATAATGGGAAAACATAGACCCTGTGGGATGAAATTGCTTTCTAGTAGTCATATTGTACCCAGCCTTCAGCTTCAGTCAATATAACTATCATCAGACAATAGCTCATCCCTTGGGGTCAATATTTTCCCACTATAGCCCTCACCACTGGCCCATATTTGTATAATAGTAGATGGTTACCACTTGTTGTGCATGGATTTCCATCACAACTAAAAAGCTGTTGTACCATAGTTCAAAGGTCATAGAATGCTGTTCTATCCTGTGCTACAATAGCTTTTTTAATTAGAATTGAAACTCATGCCACCTGCCATTTTACTTTTATTCTGTAACCACATGCACACATGCACATTAGACCCTCACCTGAAAAAATAATTTGTTTTATCATTTTCAAAAAACATAAAGCCATCACTCATCCAGGTGGGTTTTCAGCAGCTAGGTGAGGGTCTGTTTCTGTTTTGTTTTTTCCTTTTCGCTGGATAGGAATATCCAGTTATCAGGATACTCATATCCGGATCACCCTCACAGCTGATTTGTGTAGACAGTCCCTCTATGACAATCATGGATAGTAGCTATCTGGGCCTAAACATTTTTTTTATAAAACAGAGTGTCCAAGACAAAGTCAAAGTCAGAAGATCAAAGTTTCCTAAAACAAGTCTAATGTTTATGTCTTAGGTGTTGGCTGCACAATATAGTCACACTTGGGTTAACAGATATGTATAATAATATAGGATGCCTCCAGAAGAGGTACCGATGAGAAATGTGTCTCTTTTATCCTTTATTAAGTGTATAGATAACTGTATTTATTTATTAAATTTTGGTGACCAGGTAGGCCCACTGAGCCCTGGAGGTCCCTTTTTCAGGGGTGACCCGGGATTACATTACATAATAAGATACACATAGAAAGGCATTCATAACAATTAACAGGCAGTGACTTATCACAAATTTCAATGGCATTCGTGTACTTTGGTTGGTATTTTAAAGATGCCTTTAATGCAATGCAGTTCTATATTGCTGTTCATGCTTCAAAACTCAATAAAAATAAAGTAAAAAAAAACAAAACAGAGTGGATAGATGGCCAGTAGCACATCACTAGTGCAACTGTTTGTCACACTAGTGACCCAGGTAGGGGAATAGAGTCAGGTCACTAGGAAGCTGGTGGGAGGAGGGATGGTTGAGCATCCCTATGGACATCTCTCCTACCTTGGTGAGTTGGGTCACTGCATCCTGCTGCCTGCCTACCACCTAATGGAATCTGAGCAGCAACACAAGCAGGAACATGCACACACTTGGGGAGGGCAGGCCTTTGAATGATGATAGCATATGTGCACACATTGGTGCATTCTGGCAGCACTCAAGGCAAAATAAATACAGGACCCAACCACCCCTGCCAGTTGACAGGATGATGCCAGCACCCCCCAGGCCCCACACTACTGATCACAGCGTTCACCCACCAGAAGGTGGTCCTGAGTAAGTGGTGGGGTGAGTAACTGAGAAGGTGGGAGACAGGGCAGAAGGGTACCAGCAGAAAGAGGCAAGCAGAATGACTTGAAAGATAAACACCTATATAAAAAAGAACAGTGTGGATGAGGATATTGGCCCCATGAACTATGGGATGGATTGCCTACGTGCCACAGAACTGCAGCATGTAGGCAACCCTAAGTCCAAATGCCATGAACCAGTGGTCCAGCATTCACAGAAGGGGTTTGCGGTCCTTGCACATCCAATTCCCAGACCAATCATGCAGCTATGTGCTGCAGGCAGTCTGGGAGCATGTCTGGGGGTGTGCCCGCACCACATGCCATGCATGAAGGTGTGGAGTGCTGGGCAAGGGGGATCACAGGATACAGCAGCAGGGACCCTGCCATTATCTTTTGTGCACCCCCCAATGACACAAGCTGGCTGTGGTGGGACAGGGAATCCCCCCCATTTGCTGCCCCAGCCACTGGGTTAACATGGAGGACTGTTGGCAGCCATTCAGGCACTGACCTGTACTTTTGAAATTGTCCAGTCCCCTGCCTTCCCAGAATCCCCTGCTTGCATGGAGCAGGGGATTTACTTTGGAACCCAGGAAGAACATCCGATTGGATGCCTGCCTGTATCCCTCAATCAACTCCCCCCCCCCACGCATCTGCACACCGGGGCCACAGAGAAGTGCCCTGCAGGAGCACATGGTTGTGCATACCACACACCCTGCACCTCTCCCCAGATGCGGAGCTACGCAGGCCAGGTATGCATGAATTGTGCATTCCCAGCCCGCAGTAGTGCATAGCACCCATTTACCATACTGGCACTGACTGAGGAAGGGGCTGCTCCTTAGTGCAGAGCTAAAAACATTTCAGTACAATATTTCACCTGAACAGATGCTGATTAAGCAAATTATTTTTCTCTTGCAAACCTTACAATAAGGAAACAAAATCATCCACAGTCAGGAGAATAAAATGATGGTAGATGAACAAACCAAAAACTGCAGCCCTATAATAACGGTGAGATATCACACAATGTGTAAAACTGATTCCGGTTTTATGTCATGATGCAGATGCTGTCCCCAAGGTGAGGCTTTTCTTTTTACTATTCTTTCTCTTCCAATACTCACCTAGTTTTTGGGCTGTTCCCCACACCAAGAATTAGGTTTGCTAGCTCCTTTTTTTATTTAAATATCTCTATTATCTTCCTATTAGTTAAGGATGTGCAGTAGTTGTTTAACCTTCAGTCCCTGGAAAGAGCTACTGAGTCATGTACGTATGCATGTATGTATGCATGTATGTACGTACGTATGTATGTATGTATGCATGTATGTACGTATGTACTTATGTATGTATGTATGTATTTTATTTATTTCTGTACAGTGGAACCAGCCAGGATGTAACAATGTCTCCAGTTACTGCATGATAAAAGTGATTAACTGACATCAAGTCCAGTTTACACGGCCACATATGCAGCATATTAATACGACTGCTTGGCTTGCTGCTGTGCAAATGCAGCTGCATAGACACTTACTATATCACAGTAAGTCGTTCAGTAAGCCGCTCCCCATGCCACTGCAATCCAGGTATCACATTCCAGAGTAAGCAGTGTAAGCAACCGTGTGGTCAGGCTGCACCACTCACTCTGGCGCACAGTGTATGCTCCTATGTGTTTCAGGAAGCATCCTCCCATCTGACCCCATGACTCATGGCCCTTGTGCAGCATGGCTTGCACTGATTCTGAGAAGGGCCATGTAAACTTGCAACAGGATTAGCATGGGAGGTTTGGGCAGCACAGGTGATTCCAGATGGTAAGTGGAGTAGCCGTGTAAACACTGCTTAAAGTTTTTTTGTTTATTGCGGTAACTCTACTACAGCAGGCTGCAGTGTTGGGTTGCATTCTGGCCAACTCCACTGCACTGTATGTATGTATGTATGTACCTACATTTATATTTTGTTTATTTATTTATATTGATGGCTTTGAGCTGGCCATAGTTCAATAGGCGGAACAACAAACCACTCCCCCAACCAGGCCTTAAAAGGCCCTCCTCTGGGCCAGTCCTCATTCGTTTTCTTCATTGCGGCCAGAGGCGCCACTCTTCCTCACTCCCCTCCCTTTCTCCTGTTTGTGCTATTGCCTGTGTTTCCTTGGCTGCCTCCAGCTTGCTTTCCTGCCCCTTTCCTGTACCTCTTTGGCTCATTTCCCCTGTTTCTGCTGCTTTGTGTCCTGCCACATCTCCTCCATTCATCTCCCCTCTCGGTTTACCTCTGGCATTCTTTCTTCCTCCTCCACTTCGTTCCCATGGAGCCTTATCTCTGTCTCGCTGCCGCTCTGTTACTGTTGCTCTACATGGTTCACCCTGCCACACTTGGATCTTCTGTTCTGCTGCCATCTGCCTTGAGCAAACCACCGATCTCTCCCCATCTTCCGTGTCATCCTCTGCGCCAGACCCAGGTGCTGCAGCTGCCCGTCTTGCTTTTTCCCATCCCGTGCTCTGTTTCTGTTTTCATTCCCTCCCCGTATGTTGTCACGGCTTAGGTCGCCCACTTCTCCCCGGTATGTCCTTTACTTTTACTCCTTGCCTGGCAGCTCTGCGCTCCTCTTATGAGCCACGCTGCTGGCTATGGGAGCTCCCTACCTACTGCTCATCTGGGCTTGCACCCTGCTTCTCCTACCAGTTGCTGCCTGCCTTGTCAGCAGTCTCCAGTTGCTGCACCTCCTTGGTAGGTATGCTGTGCTCTATTTCTTCATTCTTTACTTCTCCCTCCATGTTTTGGCAAACCCATTCCACTGAGATTGTGGAGGCAAACCTACAGCTACCTTTCATCATTTAACCCCTTTTCCATCTAGTGCCCTGCTGTGTTCCCAGTTGGCCCTCTGGTGCTCTGGGCCTGCCTTCACCCTCGGCTCCTCTGCCTTAACACTCTTATCAACTCCTTCTGCTGCTTTGCCACTGCCTGCCCTCCTCTTACCCATCACTGTCTCCTCTATGCCCCACTCTCCATTTCCCCACTATCTCACAGACAAACTATTCACAGTGCCTCCCTAATTGCTAAATATTGGTTTGGCTCACTTCCCCCCTTCCTCTCATCCTGCCTCACACCAGCCAAATCCATGACCTACTCTCTTCGCCACAGAGATTCACGCCCCTTCTCCATATCTCATCCCCACTCTGCTGCAGGCCAGTCCACCTTCTCGTACCATCTCCCTGTCCTCTGGAATAGCCTACCCTCTGACCTTCATCTCGCTTCCCCTCTCCCATCCCTCAAAAGATTCCTTAGACTCCTCCCTGCTCCCCAGTGCCCCCAATGCTCATAACCTCCCACACCTCCCCCCCTCTGAATCCAAGTGCTTGCCCCAGTGCTCTCCTCTAATCTCTCTCTCTCTCTCCACTTGCTCTCTGCTGGCCTGAGCTGGCTACCCTCTGGATCTCAAACTCCATCCCTGCCTACTCTAGGCCTCTCTCAAGTAGCCTCAAAGTGTGTAATGCTAAATGAATGCAAAGCTTGTGTATTTTTGTCTTATCATTTTTCTAGTGCTTTCCTTGTTTACATTGTGCCTAACCATATTATGGCTTTGTAGATTTTCTGTAAAAAATGTTTGTATTTATCATTCTACTGTAATGTTCTTTTTACCACTGTGTTAATTTTACCCGGGTCACACCTGGAAACGAGCCTTGTCTCAGTGTGCCTTTCCCGGTCACCAATTTAAAATAAAGTAAAGAAATAAAAATTTGGGGGGGTTTCTGCCCTACAAGTTTTCTTTTACTACTCGCATGTCGGCTGCCTACTCCTATGTTCTGGACCCCATGTCTGTCATTCTGATATGCCAGCTCACTCCACGGTTGGTCTGCCTGCGCCTCCATGGTGGGTCAGCTATACTCAATTTATTTACACCTTTAGTCTTTCACTCAGTGTTTCGCTTGCCAGTGTTTCCATGCCAACCTCCATTGTTCTCGTACCTCCTCCTCCTCCTCCCCTTCCACACTTTGACCCTCACTCTCTTCCCCTCAGTCTGCTTCTGCCCCCACCCCGTTCTTCGGCTTGTATCATCCTCCTCAGTATATCAGTCTCTTTCTTCTCAAATCTTGTCCTTCCCATCCAGATCTCACAGTTCCTCCTATCTTCATCTTACCTCATTCTTCTCCTGGTTCTTTGTATTCCGACCCTGGGTAGTGGGCTTCTCCTCTCCATCCTCATCTCTAACTCATGCCCTTCACCTCTTTTCCTTCCTTGTCTAGTGCTTGCATCTCCTGGATTGCTCCATCATTACTTCCCTGCTGCCCTGCATTTCTTCCTCATTGTCTGAACTTCACATTTCGTTTCCCCGCTGTTTCCCTTGCATCACCCTTATAGGCTGCTCCATACTTTCTCCTGTTGGTTTCTCCTCCCGCTTAGCTTTCCCTGGGTGGGTTCCTGACCCTGGGCGGCTGGCTGGCTAGCTGGCCGGCTGACTGGCTGGCACCATGTCTTTGTGCAATACTGCAATCTGGCGCCAGACTGCTGTCATTCTGCTGGTGGTGTCTGCCCCTACTGTCTCTGCCTGGCCCCCCTTCCCAGTTGCTCCCTCCCCATCCCTCGTTCCTTGTCCCATGCTCCCATGTTGCTGAACTGCCTTCTTAGCCC
Source organism: Neoceratodus forsteri (assembly GCA_016271365.2). Taxonomy (NCBI): domain Eukaryota; kingdom Metazoa; phylum Chordata; order Ceratodontiformes; family Ceratodontidae; genus Neoceratodus; species Neoceratodus forsteri. The sequence continues at coordinate 405,320,678 of JADMNL010000024.1, forward strand.
ATTCCTCTCCTACTCGGACCTCTGCTTTCTTTTGGGGGCTTCCCTATCCTGCTGTCCCACTATACTACCATACCCTACTCATTCACACAACCTAATATTCCTTCCTGCATATCACCCTGCCTACTGGTCTCCTCCTCAAACCCCATTCCCTCATTCTAGTCAAATCTATTCAGATGTCCTCCTGGTCCTACCTACCTCACCATCGGTTGCTGGCTTCGCCCAGCTGCTTTTGCTCCTACCTTCACGCCATTCTATCCATTCCTAATTTGGCTCTCAATGGACCCGAGTTGGCATGCAGTCCCATAGTTACCAATCATGGGTAGCTTCTCCATGACATGAGTCTGGTTCTCCTTCGATCAGTCTGACCTCAGGGTCTACTCTTTCTCATCGATTAATCGAGCATACCTCTCATTGGGTCTTATGCTACCTCGTCGAACTGCTCTCCATTCAGAGACATAGCTTCTGTGTCCATTGCTTCTTGGCTGGGGGCTAGTCTGTAGCCGACGGTCTCACTCTGCACCCATTGAAGTCTGCATCTACAGCATGTGAAACTCAGAGTGGGGTCCTTCTCCCTGGCCCATAGTGAGAATGTCTTCGTTCCAGGTGGATCTTCAGTCATCCCTCATCTCAGCAACACCTCTGGATGTAGAATTTACGACTTCCAACTGTGAAGGGTGGGGCTTTCATTATCAGAGACACTTTGGCGGCCCGATCGGGTTTGGAAGCACCCTCTATGCTATTCTCCATCAAGACTGCCTATGGTTCACCTGGTCTGTTTTGTAGGCTCGCATAGGGCACCTGAGTGACTCAGCAGTCATCTCTCTCCTTCTTGCTTTTGAGCATCTAGTTGCAGAGACATCGCTCACAACCCTCAGCAGCTGTCCATTTAGAAGGACAGAGCGAGAGTTTCTTCTAAATTGGAATATTTTCCTCCTCCCTTGAGCTCAACTCTAAATTGCAGTAGCTGAACCGTCACTAATCAAAACGTCCTTCAGCCTGGAGGGAAGGTGACCTAGGCCTTGGATCCCCAGAGGTTTCCTCCTCAAAGGGTTTTTTGCCTCTCCTCCTTGTCAGTGGTCATAATATTAGATAGGGTTGGAGTTTTCTTAGGTTCCGTAGTTTAGTTACGCTGTTGGATGGAGTCGGATGGTGGCCCCGGCTGTTCCCCCTCTCCTTAGGAAGTCTGCACTTCTGCATCTTGTCTGCTTTCATTCCTTCATCATCCTCATCATATCTCGTTCTTCTCCTGTCCTTCCCATCTATGCATATCACCTTAATTTCCGGTCTCGATATATATTCTGATTTCTCGCCTCTTCGATGCTCAACACCCTTTTGGGTATTCTTTCTGGGCTTCTTCCTAAGCTACCTTTAGCCAAGGGAATTATTCCAGCAGCACCTATAGGGGGAACCCTCCTCTAGGGATCCTTGCATTGTACCCCTACAGGGTGGTATATCACACTGATAGAGAGGCGAACAGCCACAATGTATCGGAGTCACACAAGCATACATCTCAGCCAGTTGTGCAAGCCCATTGAAACTGATGGCTGAGGGCTGGCCGGAGTTCAATGGGTGGAGCAACAACCCCCCCAACCAGGCCTTAAAAGGCCCTCCTCCAGGCCAGTCCTCATTCATTTTCTTCATTGCCCCACCATCCACCCCCCCAGCAGCTCATCTCTCTTTCCCCTGGGCCTCTTCCTAAGCTACGTTTAGACAAGGGAATTATTCCCATGGCACCTATGGGGGGGAGCCCTCCTCTAGGGTTCCTTGTGTCATACCCCTACAGGCTGGTATATCCCATGGATAGAGAAGTGAACAGCCACAATGTATTGAAGTCACTCACGCGTACATCTCATCCAGTTGTGCAAGCCCATTGAAATATTTATTGATTGATTAACTTATTTATCAATTATATTTGACCAGGAAGGCACACTAAGATGAGACTAGCTACAGTTGTTACCAGGTGAATCCTGCGGTAAAGAGAAATGTGAGTCATGAATAAAGAATATACGATAAGAAGTACAATGTAGCTGGCCCACTGGCGCAGTGGCTGGATTTCTGCTTGGGACGCCAATGATCTAACTTGGGATGTGAGCCCAGGGAGTCAGAGGGCTGGCTGGGGGAAGGAGGATCGAGCATCTGACAGACTGCTCTCCTCCTCCGGCGGAGAGTGGGGTAGCACTCAGTGCTTTACTGACCCGTGGCAGAGGCCGGGGGTGTCACAGCCGATGCTTGCAGGATCCAGAGAGGTGTGCCAAATGTGGACACTTGTGCCCTTACGTCATTGCATGTTACACCTCCCAGCAACAACCGGGGAAAACACTCTGACCGTGGCATGATGATGTCCATCCCCACCAAGTCCCATGCAGCAAGCTGAGGCACTCTTCCACTGGACTAACCATGTGGCACTGTTTGGGGAGTTGTGTGGTGGCTCCCTCAATGGCCCCGTACTGGTAGGCAATCCAGGGTGAATGCCAGTGGGCAGCAGGTAAATGCCGAGGGATGGGGCAAGGTGGCAACAGACAGAGTCAGAGCAACCCAGAGAGAAAAAGAAAAGAAGTACAATGTACAGTGAGGAAAAAACAAAAATGTTCCCACACTTTCAATTTTTTCTGGGGGAGGTATGGTTTGAAAAATTAGGAAATTATAGACTTAATGGTGGATGGGCAAACCTCATGAAAAGGATCTCTACAATCGAACAGCTAATCCCTCTCTTCCCTGGGAGAAGACTCCAGTCCTCTCTCAGATATTATTTATTTATTTAAAAGTTTTACCAGGAAGGCATACTGAGCAGACTACTGCTCGATTTCAGATGCGTCCGGGGGTAGGAGAGAGTGCAGATTAGCTGTGGTAAAAGGACTGCAGATTAGCTGTGGTAAAAGGACAAGCATGAATACAAGGTCCAAAAGTAATTAAGAGAAAATACTGTATGCATACAAGATACAAAAAAATACAAGGCACAAAGTACAGTGCATAAATACAGTGCAGCAGCAAGTGGAAGTACACGGCATGTAAAACAGTCAAAAGCTACGATATACACATACTTCAGAACCCTTCAGGTCTACACTAAAACATACACAATAGGAGGATGCTGGCCCTAGGGTGGGCAAGATTATTTAGTCACATGTGCAGTTGGAGGAGAAATGTGATTTGAGGAGGGAGTTGAGGTGCTGGGAGGTGGATGCATGCCGAATGCCTGTAGGGAGGGAGTTCCATAGTTTAGGCATGTGATGCCTGAAGGCTGCCTGACCTGCAGCTGTGGACATGTGTGGACCTGAGGAAGAGGCCTTTGTGGCCTTGAAGCACTGGGCTGCCTACACTGATATGGTATGTTGATCCTGCACATTATGTGCTATTAATTGTCTGCTGCTGTATAATGTTTAGAAAAGTTTTTTCCAAATGTTTTTTTGGATTCTATAAAATAAAATAAAAGTTATGTCATTTATAATTAAGAACTTCACCTGTCTGGAGTGCCTTTCTTATTTATTACGTGGTACAGATAGGAGCCTGGCATCATTGTTCCTCAGTACGTATGCAAGAAGAGTAGGAGCAGATAATTTAGATGTGAGGTAAGTGGGTAGAGGCTGGGTCTAGAACTTGGCTGTGATCTGTGTGCAGTGGGATGGTCTTCGGTCCTGTAGGGAGGAGAGTCCCAGGGACTAGTAGAGGATGCAGTGATAGATGGGATGAGGAGGACAGTCGAGCGAAATGACAGAAGGAGTGGAAGAGTGGGTCCAGTCTGGCTAGGGTGTCCTTGGGTGCAGCACTGTAGACTATGTCCCCGTAGTCAAAGACAGGGAGGATCATTTTCTGTACAATGGCAAGGCGAGCCGGCAGCGGAATGCAACCACGATTACGGTATAGAGCACCCAGCCTGGGGTGGAGCTTGTTGTGGATGGCATCAATATGCACAGAAAAGTCGAGGGGCTGTAAGCAGCTCTATTGCACCTGAGGCACCCCAACCACTACCACAGAGGGCTCTCTTCCTCCTCCTCATCATCATGATCCAGTGTGAGGGCATGCTCTGAGTGCATGGGCTTGCATATGCATGATTCCTGCCTGGTGAACCATAGGCAAGACCCCCTGTTTTCTGCAGTTCTGCAACTCACAGCAGTTGCCACAGAAATCAAAATCACCTGCACAATTTGATGATGGCCATGGAGTGTGAGGCTGACCACGGAAATTACACAGAAACTGCCCTAGTAAGTTAGACAGAGACTGCCTCACTCCTTTCTGCACATTACTTTACCTGCTTGTAGCTTTACGAGAACTAAAATTTACCCCAACCATCTCAGCCTCTCTAACCCTTCTCCAACAGGTGCAAATCACCCCCTTGAGTCACCCTATTTTTGATATTGGCACCCTTTTATGGTCAAGGGCTACATGCTGATCCACTGCCTTTTCCCACTGCTGCTAGTGGGCAGAAAGTGTGTTCCTCCTCTCAGTATTTCTTTCTGGGACCCACACATAGTCATACTGGGGCATGAATCCAGAATTTGTGACCAGCAGTACAGTGACAGCAAACAGTAGAAGATTGTCCTAAAGTGCTTGACCACAAAAGGGTGCCATCATTAAGAGTGGAGTGACTCAATGAGGCTCTGAGTGGAGTGTGTTTTGTAGCTAAGATATGCAGGGTGTTTTTTTTGTTTCATGAGGGGGCAAAGTAACGTCTAACAGGAGTAGAGATGTGTCAATTTTTTAATCCGGCAGCGAAGTTGGTCCAAATTGACCATATTCATATTCAAGAAAAAATTTCCAAATCAGGTGGCAGAACTGCCAACTTCGCCAGTGGATTTAAAAAAATCTCCCCTATTTAAATAAATCTTCCTCCACCTACTGTGCTGTTAAATCAGCCCCTCCCTACATTCAAAAACACAGTTACAAATATCTTAACCCCACCACCACACACACACACACACACACACATCACTCTGCTGTGGCTTAGGCTGGCGGCAGTAAATCCCCCCCCACATTCATGCAACACCCTCATCCCACACAGTCTTTTTATGTTTGCTTGCTCACGCAGTGCACAAGAAACATATTGAGGTAGTAGAGCATTGCAGAGGTGTAGCAGTGTTATGGCCAATCCAGTGAACACTTTAATGGGCACGTCCATCGGCCACCAATTAATGCTGAAGCTGCCAATGATGGCAGTTTCAGTGTGACCACCGCACTTGAAAGAAATCTACCACTGTTGTCAGGGGCAGTTTCGTCATTGTAGCGGCAGTCCCCCCTCCCTCCCAACCAGTCACACAGCAGGACAACAAATTAGCTCCCTCCCACTGCTGCTGCCAGCCCCACACCCTCTATGAAATCTGCCGCTGCAATCAGGGTCAGTTTCGTCATTGCACTGGCAGTGTCCCCTCCCTCCTAACCAGTCACATAGCAGGACAACAAGTTAGCTCTCTCCCACAAGTGCTGCCTGCCCCTGCACCTTCTATTCTCCATCCCCTGCTGACATCAGGATGTTCAATCCCCATGTCAGCATGCACCTCCTCCCCCATTAATGTGGCACACTGGCAACCCACCCCAGTGTGCCATAAAATACTTCTTTAATGTTTCCGACACCAGGATGCCCACTCCTGGTGTCAGATGCATGCCTCCTCCCCACATCCCTATGTTCTCAGCCAAACTTGGGGTGCCTAATCCCCGAGTCAGCATTGATACCCCCCCCAGTACTCCAGCACGCTGGGAGCCCACCCCACTATGCCAAAATCCGTTTTGTGATATTTCACCTGTAAAAAAGAAAACAGTCCCACAACGTTTTTTTTTTTTAAACCTGAAAAAAAAGAAAACGCTCTTTCCGCTGCTCCTGCCGGCCCCTTCCCCAACCCACACCATCCATCTGTGCACCTCACCTCCCTGAACCCCCCCTCACCCATACTTACCTCTGGAGGTCAGGAGCAGTGATCTTCTGTGGACCAGGAACACGTCTGTACTCTTCAAAGACCAACCGGGAATTGAAGAAATGGTGGTAAGCCCATAATGGCAGTCAATGGGGGTTCAATTTAGGTTGATATCTCAGCCAATTTTTGGTCCCAAATTTTCAACATGGGGTTCTTGGGACCTTATCATGTGAACACTGTCATTTTGTTTCTCAGTCCTGAAAGGTGATTTTGTGGTCGCTGCACAGAATCACCTTTTGGGACCAATTAACAAAATGACAGTGCCACCGTTCATGAGATGGGGTCCCAAAAAGCCCTTGTTGCAAATTTGGTGAAAAAACTCCAAAAGAATAACTGTGTTATGATTGCCTGTTGTGCAGTTTCTACACACGCTCATAACGTCATCAATGTTTAATATTTTTACTCCAGATTTCCAACATTGCCATTTTTTTGCACCCTTCCCAAAATGTGTTTTTGCACCTGTGGGTCAGAAAGGCGTGGTCGTTGTGTGAAATCAACTTTCCAGACAGATTAACAAAATCCCAGTGCCACTGTTCATGAGGGGAAGTCCCAAAAAGCCATATTGAACATTTGGTGAAAACATTCCAAAAAATGACTGAGTTACGAGCGTGCATTGCACAGTTTCTACACACACTCCTAACCTCACCACTTTTTTAATATTTTCACTCCAGATTTTCAACATTGCCATTTCTTCACACCTCCTCATGAACAGTACAGCTGTCATTTTTCACATCCTGCCTGAAATGTGTTTTTACACCTGTGGTGCCGAATGGCACACTTGCTGTGCAAAATCACCTTTTGGGATGGAGTAACAAAATGATATTGCCACTGCTCATGAGGTGGGGTCCCAAAAAACCCATGTTGAAAACCTGGAGCAAAAATAGCAACAAACACTCAGGGCGGTAGGGTTTCCAACTGTAACGCCCACCCTGTACAGACTGACAAGCGTTGGGGGTGTGACTTGGGGTCATCAGCCATAATGCTCACCCCATTCCACCATCACCCCCACCCCCACCCAGCAGCCAGTGACAGGTATCAAGGTGTGCCTTGGGGTCTTTGACCCTAACGTTCACCCCATTCTCCTATACTGCACCCATCTCAGCTTATTTCCTTATGAAATGGGGTGAGCATAAGTGCCGAAGACCTCAAGGCACACTGTGACACCTGTCGGTGTCTGCAGGGCAGGGTGAGGTGGAATGGCTTGAGTGTTATGGCTGATGATCCAAAGGCACACCCCCAATGCTTGTCAGTCTCTTCAGGGTGGGGTTGGGGGATGGCATTATTTCAATACTCCACAGCCATTCCTTTTATGCATCTCTCTGACTCCTGCACTACCAATGCCAATACCACAAGCAAACATCTGGCATTGACAAATGCTTGTTTATCTTCCACCTTTGTCCTCCAGGCATTCTACACCCCACCCAACCCTCCCTCTGGTCCCTAAGACCCTCCTCCCAACACGAGCACCCAAAAAATCAATGATTAAATGAGTCCCTCCACCCCATGAAGCAGAGCTCTGCCAGTGCTACTGAGCTTCCAAGCCCAACTCGCCAAATGCGTGAATGAATGAAAAGTGACATCTTTGCTCCTTGTAAAACCTGATTGATTGAAAACTCAACCAGTCTGGTTTTACTAGGAACAAAGATGTCACCATTCATTCACAAAGCCATTACTCAGATGGGAGGGAGTTGCACTGAATTTATGGAACAGAGCAGATGGTCTGCACTGGGGGACCGTTTTCTATATTTGCAGGTTCATTTTATGAAGTTGAAGGAGGGGGGACAGAAGGAGGGTGCCAGCCGGAGGATAGGGAGGGTCCCTTATGCACAATTCACCTTGTTATTCAGGAGATGAATTGGCCATTTCCAGGTGAATTTGGTCTAGCCGCCTGGCCAATAACAAGGTGAATTGCAATCCCCAGCTCTACAAAATTGCCAAAATTCATGAATTTTTTCAATAAGTGAATTTTGGCAACTTCGAACAGCACTGAAGAGGAGATCTAAGAGGCAGAAGATCACTGTGCATGTTGGTCTGGAGAATGACATACATGTAAAACTACAAGGCCATTCATGGCACTCTCAATGATATTTAGGAAGATGGTGAGGCTGAGATGAGCAGGGATGGCTTTTATCTATTTTAAAACCATGAGAGGGCAAAGTTCTTGATGGGGAAAGGGCAATTTGTAATCATTTTAGGGTTAAACACAAGAAGTGGCTGTGGATGAGCCAGGGAAGTTGCCAACTGGATGGCTCAGCTCTGGTGCCAGGGGGAGAAACGTGAAATATAGAAAAAGGAAGCAAAGGGACTGTTAAGTAAACAAAATTGTTGGGGCAGGAAATAAATGAGAAAATGTTAGACAGACTGAAGAAATTAAAAAGACAAAGCCGAGGTAAGAAAAGTCAAAAGCCAAAGCTAAAGATTATTTATGCAAAATGTGGAAATTAAATAAGAGAGAAACAGAGAAATAGAGGAAAAAACATAATAACACTGCAGATGATACAGTTTGAAATTGAATATTTATATGCTGCTCCGGGGCAATATTATATTGGTATTGGTACAGAATGGAAGGGTGGACGAGGGATGCTGAGCAGACAGATTTCCAGTTTACTGCTTCTCAACTAAAAATGTCACTGAGCACAAGTACAGTAGATTGATTCAAACAGCACCAATGCAGCTTCAAAGTATTTTAAACAGCATAAATAGCGTGACCTTTCAATACAATTGTCAGTGTTATCAAATAATTATTTGAGGATAGAACTTAAGTGAATGAATAAAATTTTGACTCACTGTGACTGACAGCTGTCTCTTGTACTTTTCTAGTCTGGCAGCTAACCCCAGTGTGTCAATGTTTTATGATGAAATTATTTGAAGAGATACATAGATACATAGAAACTGTCAGCAGGTAAGGACCACTGGGCCCATCTAGTCTACCTGTAAGCCCTAAACTTGTATGCAGTCACTGACACAAAGTGATCAATGGCGTTTCATCACTCCCTCCCACCCACCCAATGTTCCCTTGTGTCTGTCCCAGGCATGTTTAAACCCCTCCACTCTGCTTGCCCCCACCACCTCTTGTGGCAGACTGTTCCGAGCATTCACCACCCAGTCTGTGTAGAAAAACTTCCTCACATTACCTCTTAATCTGTCCTCCTCCAGTTTCATATTGTGTCCCCTTGTTCTGATACCTTTTCTACATTGGAAAAGAATGCCCACCTGCACATTGTTTGTACTCTTGAGGTACTTAAAAGTTTCTATCATGTCCCCCCTTTCTCTCCTCCAGTGAGTACATATTGAGGACTCTTAGTCTCTCCTCATATGTTTTGTGATGCAAGCCATGCACCATCTTTGTCGCCCTTCTCTGGATAGCCTCCACCTTGTCTATGTCCTTATGCATGTGTGGTCTCCAGAACTGCATGCAGTACTCCAGGTGAGGTGAGAGCATTGCAAATAACAATCCCTTTCCTTCCTGGAAAGGGTAGTGGTGCTGAGAAGGTTGGGGGTGGGCTAAACTGGATTTTAAAACTTGGATTAAGCAAAGCTGTTGGTGGAGGTGGCAGGACAATGTAAGAGAGAGGAGAGAGAATCTTGCTGCCATTTAATTGAGGGGGGGAGTTGTAGACAGCATTACTACCATTAACAAGCATTTGTCAATGCCGAATGTTTGCTTGCTGGCATTGGCATTGGTAGTGTAGGAGTTACAAAGCTGCATAATAGGAATATCAGTGAAGTATTGAACTGAAGCCAACCCCATCGTCACCCTGCAGATAGTGACAGGCATTAGGGTGTGCCTTTGGGTTGTCAGGCATAACGGCCACGCCATTTCACCACACCCTACCCTGCAGACACCAAGTGTCACGGTGTGCCTTGGGGTGTTTGGCTCTTATGCACACCCCATTCCATCAGGAAATATGGTGAGATGGGTGCGGCATAGGAGAATGGGGTAAACTTTGGGGCCGAAGAGTCCAAGGCACACCTCAATGCCTCTCAGTGGCTGCAGGGTGTGGGTGGGGGTGGAATGGTATGAGCATTGCAGGCGACAATCCCAAGTCACTGCCCTGATGCCTGTCATTCTCTACAGGGTGGGGTGTTATGGTCGGAAACCCTAACACCTCAGGCATTCATTGGTATTTTCACTCCAAATTTTCAACATGTTTTTTGTGACCCCCACCTCATGAACAGTGGCAATATCAGTTTGTTAGCCGAAAGCTGCTTTTGCACAGCGACTACGGCATTTGTCACCATAGGTGCAAAAACACATTCTGAATAGGATGTGAAAAATGACAGCTGTACTGTTCATGAGGAGGTGTAAAAAATGGCAATGTTGAAAATCTGCAGTGAAAATATTAAAAACTGGTGAAGTCACGAGCATGCGTAGAAACTGTGCAACGCACACCCGTAATGTAATCAGTTTGGGGATTTTTTACAGCAGATTGTCAACGCAGGCATTTTGGGACCTCCAATCATGAGCAGTGTCACTGTGATTTTCTTTTTCTGTCCTGAACAATGATTTCCCACAGCGACCACGCATTTCTGTGTTGAAAGTGTGAAAACACATTTCGGCCATGTTGTGAAAAATGACAGCTGTACTGTTCATAAGGAAGTGTGGAAAAATGCCACTGGTAAAAATCTGGACTGAAAATAATACAAATTCATGAACTTACGAGAGTGCGTGGAAACTGCGAAATGCTCACTCGTAACACAGTCATTTTATGGACTTTTGTCACCAAATTTTCAACATAGCCATTTTAAGACCTCTGCTCATGACCAGTGTCACTGTGATTTTCTTAATATGTCTCAAACATTGCTTTCGCACACCGACTGCACTATTGTGCACTACATGTGCGGAAACACATTTTGGGTGAGATGTAAAAAATGGCAGCTGTACTGCCCCTATGGAAGTGTGGTAAAATGGCAATGTTGAAAATCTGGCGTGCAAATATTAAAAATTCACAAACTTGCAAGCGTGCGTAGGAACTGCGCAATGTGCGCTCCTAAAACAGTCATTTTTGGGAATTTTTTCACCAAATTTTCAACATAGCCATTTTAAGACCTCTGCTCATGAACAGTGTCACTGTGATTTTCTTAATCTGTCCCAAACACTGATTGTGCACACCAACTGCACCATTGTGCACTACATGCGCGGAAACACATTTTGGGCGAGATGTGAAAAAGACAGCTGTACTGCTCAAAGGAGGTGTGGTAAAATGGCAATGTTGAAAATCCAGAGTGCAAATATTAAAAATTCGCGAACTTACGAGTGTGCGTAGGAACTGCGCAATGCGCGCTCGTAAAACAGTCATTTTTAGGATTTTTTTCACCAAATTTGCAACATAGGCTTTTTGACAGCCCACCTTATGAACACTGGCACTGTCTTTTCCTTAATCAGTCCCGAAAGGTGATTTCACGCAGTGACCGTGAAATCACCCTTCGGGCCCGATTAACGGCATGACAGTTCAAGAATTCATGAGGAGGGGTCCCAAAAATCCCATGTTGAAAATTTGGTGCCAAAATTCAAAAAAATGCCTGAGATATGCATCAAAGTTGAAAAAAACAAATTTATTACATTATACAGCTTACCGGCATTTCCTCAGTTCACGGTCAGCTTTGAAGAGTGCAGACGTATTCCTGGTCCACCGAAGATCGTCGCGCCAGAGGTAAGTATGGGGTGAGAGGGGGTGCGGGGAGGCAGAGTGCGCAGAGGGTGGGCGGGTGGGCAGGGAGACCGCCGAGAATGTTTTTTGTTTACATGTTTTTGGGGTTTTTAGGAAGACGACTCAGGATGTTTGCCACGCTGGGATGGGCTCCCAGCGTAGCAGCTGGAAAACTGTTGGGGGCCTGGAGCCGACAGGGATTGAGCACCCCCTTCGGCCATAACAATTTTGCCACTGGGGTGGGTTCCAGCGTGGCACCTGGAAAACTTTTTTGGGGGACATGGAAGCCGACGGGGGATTGGGCACCCCCATCGGCCATACAGTGTGTGCGTGGGGGGGAGAGCATGAGCACGCAATATGTGTGCTTGCATGCATGTGTGTATGGGATGGGAGCGCTGCTCACTGAAGCGGAGCTCTCCCTTTCAACTGTACGGCACTGCATTTTGGATGATCACACTATGTTTCTTGCACATGCGTACAAGCAAACATAAAAAGGATGGGGAAGGACAGACAGTGTTGTTGCCATTAGGTCCGGGGGAAGAGAGGAGAGAGGATTGTGACCATCATGTGGATTGGGGGAGAAGAGAGCACCGCTGCCATTTAGTAGGTGGAGAGGAGAAAGCTTTTCTGTTACTAGGTTGGGGTGGAGGGGAGAAACATTGCAGCCTTTTGTTCTGGGGAGGAGAAGAGAGCTTTGCTGCCATTACTTCCTCGGGATGGGGGGAGAAGCTGTGCCTGAGAGAAACATAGACAATAAGACTACAGAGGAATAAGAAAAAAATGACAATTTAAAAAAGCTAACAGCCTCCCTCATAGGTCAGTGGTAGCCAGTGGTAGCCCATCAAGCCACCATGAGGGCAACCCATGTTCCAGTACGATCTTAGGATCCCCCACATTAGGATAGCCCATGGTCAGGGGGCACTGTGGATGCCAGAGCTTTTAGTCTAGGGGAGGGAGCCGAGGTGCACATAAACTAAAATGAAGAGACAGCTCTAACTGACTTCTAGTGATGTCACCACCCATGTAGGAGCAATCTTGCTGAGCTCTGTCATTGGGCAGAGTTAAATTGGTGGTAATACCATGGAAAAAACACAACTTTTCTCCAATGAGGCACTCACTTTAGGATAAAGGTTGACTGTCCATGAAAAGCTTAAAGAATGGCCGAGAGTTTGAAACCAAAAAGATCGCAACAGACAATGCAGGGTGGCTCTTCAGACCACATGGCTGAAGTCAGTATTAGCATAGAAACATAGAAACATAGAAGTTGATGGCAGATAAGGACTGCAAGGCCCATCTAGTATGCCCATTTCTTTTTCTACCTTATAAATATACCATCGTTCTTTGCTCTCAGTGGCCTATCTATTCATAATCATCTGTATTGCTCCCTTATGCCTATCACATGCCTGCTTGAAGCCCTGCACTGTATTCATAGCCACCACTTCCTGAGGTAGGCCGTTCCATGCGTCCACCACCCTTTCTGTGAAAAAGAACTTCCTCACATTACCCCTTAATTGGCCTCCTTCTAATCTCATGCTGTGTCCTCTTGTCCTGCTATTTTTCTTATATTGAAACATGTTAGACTCTTTCACCTTGTTAATGCCCTTACTGTTTCGACTCATATCACCTCTCCCTCCTTTGCTCAAGGGTATACATATTGAGCTCCATTAATCTGTTCTCATATGTCTTCTGATGCAGTCCCTGCACCATTTTGGTTGCCCTTCTCTGGACTGCCTCAGTTTGGTTAATGTCCTTGTGAAGGTGTGGCCTCCGAGTCCAGTACTGCATGCAGTACTCCAGATGGGGCTTACCAGTGTCTTGTAAAGAGGGATTATTACCTCCCTCTTACCACTTGTGATACCCCTACTAATACACCCTTACATCGCCCTAGCCTTACCTACTGCTTTAGAGGTCTGCTTGGATGATTTCAGGTCTTCGGTGATGATGATGCCCAAGTCTCTTTCTTCCTTTGTGACTGCCAGCAACTCCCCTCCCAGCCTATAGGTGGCTTCAGGGGTTCTCTTCCCTATGTGCATGATCTTGCACTTTTTTGCATTAAATCCCAGTTGCCACTCTTCTGACCATTTTGCTAGTTTATCCAGATCGCTTTATTCTGCCCACCCCATCTGGATCATCTAGTCTGTTGCAGATCTTGGTGTCATCTGCAAACAGACAAGCCTTACCTCTAGTCCATCTGCAATGTTACTGATGAAGATATTGAAGAGGACTGGCCCCATACTGATCCCTGAGGTACCCCACTTGTGACTTGCATCTCTTCTGACTGCATACCATTTACCACCACTCTCTGTTTTCTGCCCGTCAACCAGTTTGCCACCCAGTTGACCAACTTCTGACCCACCCCGAGCCTACCCAGCTTGTTTATCAATCTTCTATGTGGAACAGTGTTGAAAGCTTTGCTGAAGTCAAGGTAGGCGACATCAACTGCTCCCCCTTGGTCCACCACTCTGGTTACCCAGTCAAAGAAATCTATGAGATTAGTTTGACAGACCTTCCTTGTAAACCCATGCTGTCTTGGATCCTGTGCCCTATGGATTCCAGGTGTTGCACTATCCTTTCCTTAAGAAGTGCCTCCATAATCTTGCCCACTACTGAGGTAAGACTGACTGGTCTGTAGTTCCCTGCCTCTTCCCTGCTACCACTCTTGTGGAGCGGGATTACATGAGCCCTTCTCCAGTCTTCTGGGACCTCTCCTGTGCTCAGAGACTCACTAAACAGTTCTGTTAATGGCTTTGCTAGTTCCACCCTTAGCTCCTTTAGTACCCTGGGATGTATGCCATCAAGTCCCATTGCCTTGTCCACCCTGAGCTTAGCGAGCTCTTGTAGGACCCTTTCTTTTGTGAAGGGAGTAGTGCTCACCTTCCTCCCCCCTGTGTCCATGGTGCTGAGCTGTGGGCCCTGCCCTACCTTCTCTTCAGTAAATACTGGGCAAAAGTATCTATTTAGGATACACCCCCTTTTCTCCTTTGAGCTTAGCAATACCCCCTCTGGACTTTCTCCTTTCACTAATGTATCTATAGAAAGTCTTGCCACCTTCTTTTACTGTTTGTGCTAGTGTTTCCTCAGTTTGGGACATTGCCTGCCTTACTGCCTTCCCTGCTTCCCTTAGGGCAGTTTGGTATGCCTCCCTATCTTCATCCCGCTGTGTTCCCTTATATTTTCTGAAGGTCAGCCTTTTGGCTCTGACCTTTTCTGCTACTGTATTTGAGAACCAAAGTGGTTTCCTTCTTTTGCACTTCCATTTCTGTCTAACACAATGGGAAGTATTGCATCCACTGCTTTTCTTTTACCATGCCTGTAACCATGCCTGTATCCACTATTTTTCTTTACTGTAACCACCTCATGATGTAACTCACAATGCCTCAAATGTTCCTTATGTCCTTGTTCGTTCTTATAACTTGTATTGTTATCCCGGGTCGCCCCTGAAAAAGGGACCTTCGGGGCTCAGTGAGCCTACCCAGTCACCAAAATTTAATAAATAAATTAAAATAAATAAATTAATGCTTGCCCACTTTGCCTGTACCCCCTGACCTGTGTTTCTTTTTGCCAGAGCTAGCTTAATTCTGTTGGCCATCTTATCAAAGTCAGCTCCTCTGAAGTCCCATAGTTTTGCCTTGGAATGGGATGACTTAGTTGTAGTGGCCAAACTGAACCATACCATGTGATGGTCACTGGCCCCCAGGTGACCTTCTACCTGGAGATCTGTGATCCCTTCCCTGTTAGTCAGTACTAGATCTAGGATAGCCCTGTCTCTTGTGGGTTGTTGTACCAGTTGTTTGAGGACTTTCCCCTGCAGGGAATCCACCACGTGTCTAGTTCTGGTGGATGTTCTGAGTATTGAGGAGGACAATGTTACAATAATGTCATGGTCCCTGGAGGCTGAATTAAAGACAATAAGTGTGACCCTTGCTAAGCTAGAAGAGACTATATCAGCTGCCCAAGCGGTCCCCAAGTTGACTCAATCCCTCACTTTGGTTATTGAGCACGGGTTGACTGAAGTAACTGCACACATGGACTTATACAACACAGCCCTCCTGTACCTGATCCAAAAAGAAAAGCTCACTGCCACTAAGCTGGACGATTTGGAGTCTAGTCCCCGGCTTTATGGATTGCTTGAAGGTACAGAAATGGGTACCATGATGGACTCTGTGGCCTCTTTATTAAAAGAAACATGGGTGCTGTCAGCAGACTTTGCTTTAGATCTGGAATAGTTGCACCATGCCCTAGTGCCAAAAGCCAGCTTGGCTGAGGCCCCTCTCTGTAGTCATGATGTTTCTGGATTACTGGACTAAATGCTGGTGCTTCAAATGACTGTTCTTTAGAGTTTAGAGTTTATTGTTCTAGGAATTAATACCTTTGAGCCAAGGCTCTTTTACAAAGGTTCCACATCAGTAGGTACAAAAACATAGTAGACAGTGTTACAAACAATCAGTAAGCCGTTTAACAAGGCCACAACTTAAACAGTAACATTTATGTACAGAAAAGAAAAAGGAACTCCGAGGCAGTGTCAAGGGCAAGGAATAAGGATTGGAGAGCTTGAGAGGGAAGACAGGGAGAAATAAGAAGTTTAGGAGCAGACAGAACCAGGTTAGTGGTACTCAGGTTGTCTTTGTCAAAGAGGAGACCATGGTGGTTGAGTGAAACAAATGTAAGTGCACTCAGTGGGATGAGACTTTAGTCAAAGCAGTCACAGGAGCTGGAGGCTGTGAGGTGAGTGTAAAGTATGGATTTGAAAGCTCCCAATGTCGTGGAGGATAGGGAGGGCAGGTTAAGGGCATTGTACCAGGTAGGGACACGGTATGTAAAAGATCTTTGTCCCTGAGCAGTCCGGCATCTAGGGACAAGGAAAGGTTGGTGGTCAGATCTTCTGGTGGTACGAGTGCCATTGTTCAGGCAGAGCAGGTCCTGGATACATGGAGGAGTGAGTCCCAAGATAGATTTTTTTGCCATCACGCAGGTGAGATACATGAGGCGACTGGAAAGATGCAACCAACCGGTTTCCGTGTAGAGGTCACAAGTGTGGATCCACCTCTGTGCTCCAGTGAGGAGTCGACAGGTTTTGTTTAGTGCTGTTGAGATGCACTTCAGTGCAGTGGTAGTAGCTGAGCCATAGACAATTAGACCATAGTCTATGATTGAGATGATGGAGCTTTGAACAGCAATCCTCAAGGCAGCTTGGTTGAAAAATTGACGGTTCCGGTACAAAATTCCAATGCGTTGGTGCACTGTTTTTGCAGTGTTATCGATATGGCCCACAAAGGTAAGACATTCATCAAAAGTGATACCAAGTATTTGAAGGTGTTCACTTGTTCTAGTGTATTTCCAAGAGAAGTTTTTATGACGAGTGGAGTATGTCTATTTCTGTTTTGATGACTGGTGAAAAGCATGACTTTTGTTTTTTTTTAGATTTAGGACCAGTTTTTGCTCAAGGAACCACTTTTCAACACATGAGAAAGCAAGCTACAAGCTCTGTCGTAGTGGATTTGGATCCTTATGGGAGGGGACAATTACAGCGTCATCAGCACAGAGTATTAATTTTTCAGGGCAGGATTTGGGAAGCAAGTTTAGAAATAGGCTGAAGAGGAGAGGACCTAAAATTGAGCCCTGGGGGACACCAGAGAGGACCGGTCCAAAGAGGACTGTTCTTCAACCATGACTTCATCTCGTGCCAGATGGATCAATGGCACCAGATTCTGGAGGTCATAGAGGCACCAAAAGAGAAGGGGGTGAAGGCACAGCTCTTCTCTCCGGTGCAGTTGAAAATCTTTGGGGGTCCACAATTTTTTTCAGAGCCTGAATGATGCCACGTATCTGATCCAATCACTGGGAGTCTCTCCCAGCCTCCCCCCACCCAAGATGAACATTGCTAAGTTGGAGAAGGAGTTGTGATCCCACATCTGAACTACTCCAAAATCTGGCCAGAAAAGACAGAAATGACAAACTAATTCAGTGGCTGATGCCTGGAAGGAGTTATGGCAGAAGGGTAAATGGATGGGACCCATGGCAACAGACTGAGCTGATCACCAAATCTGCACTTGAACACACTGAAGGTGCTTTCTTTGTTGCTCACACTCATTCTCATAGGGCTTTGACCCTTCTGACTCTGCCCAGTATTTTGTGGGTGGATTTTCTGCTTTACCAGTGACAGTTTGGAACTCTCACAGAGCACACCAGTTCCCAAGTGAGCCTTTAATTGACTGCCTGCCTATTTTGGCAGCACACAATACACCACTCCAGTTACCAGGGGCTTCACATCTATGGTTTGTCTTTTGGTGGTGGTGGTGGGGAGATGAACTATCACCACTGGACATGCTTTTGGACTTTTTAATGTTATTTTTCTGCTGTTCAAGTTAGCCTTGATGGGGGGGGGGCACCTGTTTAATAATATGCATCCTTAGCAATTACTGAAAGGGTTTTTTTTTTTTGAAGGGGAGTCTGGTCCGCTCACTGGGGTGAGAGGTTAACATGGTCATAGGGAAATGGGTCTTGTTTACTGACCTGTGTAAAGGGGGATGCCTCACTCCTTCAGCCTGGGGACATCAGTGCACCTAGAGATCATGCTGGTCAAATGGAGGTGGGGCTCCATCGCTTCTCAGTTGGTCACATAGCCGTAAGCTTTTCCAGCACCCGTGCAGCTGCCAAACACTGTCTTTTTTCTTTTGCACTGAGGGAAGCTGAACACACCTAGTATGGATTCACCATGGATAGTCTAGCGAGCTGTGATGTCTGGTGACCCCTGGCCCTTAGCCAACTGGGGGTCCTAAAAGCTTATGCAGCTCCTGGATCTACAGCAGGCAAGGGCATCTTCAGAGAGACTCCCTAACATCATTATTATTATGGGCAGTCATAGAGGTGGAAGATTCATTAGATGACTGCTGACTTGGGGGCTGGCAGTGCTGGCCCATTTCCTTATAGCAATTATACAATGGCAAGAAAAAATCCTGGCTTCTGATTGGTCAGTTGGCTACCACAGCAGGGATGTTATCCTGGCATAACATCCCTGCTGATTGTCTGCAGGATATTGAGCTTGAGGCAGATGTTTTTTTTCTTTTAAGAAACAAAAATATTTTTACACACACTAACAAAAACATTCTTTAAAATTATTTTTTTAACTATAAAACAATAAGCCATTGTATAATAGGAATAATGCCCTCCAGGGTGCGTGTTATGCTGGTATAACATCCCTTCTTGGGTGTTGGTCGCCCTTGGCTGGTGGCCTCGGGCCCAACCACCCGAGGTAAGATGTTATCCCAGCATAACACCCACCCTGTCAGGCATTATTCCTTTAGCAATTCCTGAAGTGTGGGCTATTAACATAACATGAACAGGAAGCTCGGAATTACCTCACACCTTCAATTTCAGAAGTGGGATGGATGCCTTGTGGTTGCCTGGCCTTGGAGGGTGTGCCACCTGGACCGGAGTCTCTTTTTTTTTTCATTTTGCCTTTGGGGTATAGACTGGACTGACTATAATGACTTGGATGGCTTTCCCTGCCCGGTGGAGAATGCTATGGTCAGTGAGACATTTCTGAGGGGTGGTCCATGGAGGGAACAGATAAGGCCTGCAGCTGCTGCACTGAATAACGAAATGCATAATGTAAAACACCTACTGTATACAGTGAGGCACTGCAGGGAACAGAATGCCTCCTATGCACCGCACTTGGAAAAACTTCATAAGTAAGCTAATTTTAGGTATACTGTTGATGCAACGGTTGCTCTGTACTTTGTTTTAAAAGTTCTTTTTATATCTGTATCTTATTCTTGAATCATGCTTTGCCATTACCAGATATGGAAAGAGAGATGCGGGTGGCATAGAGAAAAGCATTGGCAGTACTATGGTGGGAAATTTGAAAGTCATTTCCTACAATGTCAAGGGCATGAACAGCACAATTAAGAGGGCCAGACTTTTGAGCGAACTTAATCAGCAGAAAGCAACAGTGACACTGCTCCAAGAAACACATTTTACCCCTAGTAAGCATGGTAAATTGGTACGCTCCCGCGTGGGGCAGTGTCACTGCCTGTTTTGAAACCCATCCCCATAGATGAGGGGTAGCCATACTGGTGACATGAGAAGCCCCACTCATGATCACCAATACTAAAGCTGATCCCCAGGAAAGGTATGTGTCAATACAGGGGAGCTATAAGGATACCCCCATTCACATTTTAAATGTTTATGACCCGAATACGAAAGCTGAAAGAGAGGTATTCTTCCAATCAGTTTTGCTGACTCTGCCCACTGACCCTAGTGTACTTTGCATCATAGGAGGGAACTTTGATGCCATTCTTCATGAAGGCAGACCTAGAAAGCACTCAAGACAGCAAGGCGGGGGGGAGGGGGGACCTCCAGAGTTGATCAAGGTTTAAAGAGACTGACCGGAGCTCTGGGCCTGGTTGATATGTGGCCAGTTTGTGCACAACAGAGACTATGACTTTATTTTTTACTGAGCTCTGCAAAGGTCATGTTCCAGAATGGACATGGTCATAGTTAATGCATAATGGGCCCATATCATAGGGGCAGCTATGAATAATCATATCAGATTTTCTGATCACTCCCCAGTTGAAACAGTTTTTGCACTCTTCCCCATTATATGACCCTCGGCAGACTGAACAATTCCCTCCTCAATCAATCAGTTTAGAGAGTTAGTGAAACAAACAGTGAAAGAGTACTGGCAGAACAACAGAGCAGGAACATATCCCTTGCCGACCGCTGGGATGTCATGAAGCCATGGTTATGGGCATCACAGTTCAGTATGCCCTCAAATGGAAGAAAATGCCCTCAATAAAACTGGTATAACAGGATACTACCATTGAGAAATGGTGTGTATATCATGGCTAACACTACCTGACGTATAAAAACTTCTGAAACCTATGAAAAAAGAGACGGCCCACTGGACTGAATTGGAGCAACAACTCTTTTGACCTGGAGGCCACTCATAGAATAACGTTAGATGAAACATTTTTATGATGGCGGAGGATGGTATAGAAATGGCTTGGCAAGGAAAATTAGAAGTGAAGCAGAAAACAGAGCAGTACTAAAACTGCAAAACAGGTTCCAGCTGGGCCACGTTAAGGCAAACCCTTCAGAGACAGCAGGCGTTTTTGCAGACTAATACAAGACCCCATATACTCAGGAAATGGGGCCAGAGCATGAGAACAGAATAGCTGCTTATGTAGGTAAATTGACCCTTAAAACTGTTACCCAAGGACAAATGTAGTCATTAGAGCAGTCCACCTCAGATAACGAGATACAAGTTAACATACAACATCTCAATAATGGCACTGCGCCGGGCACTGATGGCTTCACAACTGAATATTATAAAACCTTCAGGGAACTGTTGGCTGCAGCACTTTCCCAACTCTTTGTGTCAGTCCTTGCGGGGAGGATACCCCACAAACATGGCACAGAATACAGGAGTCTGCAATTTTAAAACCAGGGAAGTACCCAACAACCTTTGAGTCCTATCACCCCATCTCACTGCTCCATGGAGACCATAAGATATTCACCATCATTTCTGCCTCCAGGTTGCAGCAGGGGATGGTGCAACACCTGGAGCCCGATTTTCAAAAGGGGGATACAGGGCATGTGACCAAGCCCTGTGTCCCCACGTTTGCCGCTGCTACATCCCAGTGTTTGCCGCAACCTGTGCCCAATTCTCAACCCCGGGACGCAAATTGCAACAGTGCCCTCTTTTTACAGCAGCTTGTGCCAAAGCTTTGGCACAAGCTCCATAAAATGTCTCCCCCATGGATGCAAATGTACGCCAGGGGGTAGCAAGCATAACTGTGCTGCATTGCGGCAAGAGACTTGTGGCAGGGGTGTTGTGGCAAGCGGCTTTCAAAATTGCACTTGCTGCACGGTTTGCCTCAAGTTGGCACTTGTGGCAAACCCCTCTGCCTCAAGTCTGTTGTAGTGATGCAGCCCATTTGAATATCAGGCCCCTGGTCAGCCCAGACCAAACTGGATTCATTAAAGGGTGGAACCTCCACAACAATATGTGGTTCTTTCTTAATATCCTTACTGCACAACACTCCGACAACACTGCAGGAGAGTACTGTCCACTCCAGATTTACTGACTTCTTGTACTCCTCTGACCTCATCTCTCTCCCTTCCAGTCTGGTTTTAGGAAACACCATTCCATCGTCTCTCTCTCTTTCCTCACTGGGATGGATCAGGAACACATCACTGTGGCCATATTTAATGATCTGCCCTCCACGTGTATCTCTGCTCATATCCATATGTACATTGACAACACTGTCCTTTACACCTCATGCCCCTACTCCATGGCCACAGAGGGCATACTCTAGCAGGCCTTCAATAACATTCTACACTGGTTTTATGCCAACCACCTCCAGGTCAACACCAAGAAAACAGTGTCCATGACCTTTGGCACCAGCCAGAAACTGGCCAGGCTGTCACCTTCCCCTCGCTGGATGGCACCCCACTTGACAGTCTGTGGCTTGAGTTCTCTGCTCACATTGATGCCATCCACACCAAACACCACCCTAAACTAGGTGTCTTGTACCAAAATAAGAACTGCTTGTCCCACCAGGTCTGCCGAAAGCTGGTCAGCAAACTGGTTCTCCTGGTCTGACTATGAAGACATGTTCTATGGCACCCCTCCTTTCTCCTCCCTTGCTAGACTGAATACCCTCTGCAATGCTTTCTGCCAATGGTGAGAATCCATCATGGATCCCGACTGGCAAACACTTCTGAAGGAAAGGTGGGAGATCAAAGCATCCTCAGCCTGGCCAGAATTCCCATGGAAAATCCTCATTAGATATTTCCACACTCCCACTATTACCACCTATTTCTGGGGGGGGGGGGCACCAACAGGTGTTGAAGAGGGTGTGGTGAAAAAAGTAGCCATGACCACATATTCTGGCAATGTCCTAAGGTGCAACAGTTCTGGTCCCACATCCAAAATATGCTGAGGAGTATCTAGGACCTAGACAGTCTTTTAAGCTTCCAGATCTGTGTGCTGGGTTCCCCACTGAGGGGAGTAGGGTCCAGGGACCACAGAGAAATTTTCCAGAGTACATGTTTGGCAGCTCTCAAGGGTGGTGCATCCCACTGGCTGTCAGTCCAATACCTACACTGTGCGAATGGCAGGACAGGGTTAATGCCATTATGGACCTGGCACGAATAACAGCCACTCTATGCTTGACAAAGGAGAAATGTGTTGAAAAACAGTCAAAGTGGGATACACATCAGAATCCACCCCCTCCACCAGCTAGAGAAGAGGAAGATCCGGCCATTTAGCATGCCAATCGCTCAAAGCCACCTGTCAGGTAGCTCACTGGGTACAGAATAATCTTTAAATTGGATCTTGGTAGCAGGGATTATCTATTTATAAATTCAATTTCAATTTCAATTTATGTATTTATATGGCGCCTTTCAAATGTCAAGGCACCGCTCAGATATTAAAACAACCACAGCATAAAATTACATATATAATAAATAGTATAAAATAGCAGTAGACAGTTGACAATGTTAGGTTAATAATCAAAAGCCCGAACCCATAATACAGTTTTCAGGGCCCGTTTAAATCCCTCCACGGGCTGGCACTCATGATCCTGATGGGGTAAAGAATTCCAAAGACTGAGGGCTGTGTTCATAAACGCCCGAGCCCCAGAATATTTTAAGCAGACCCATGGAATCTCTAGCAACCCCTCGTCAGTCGAGCGGAGTGATTGCCCAGGGTAATAAGGGACCAGAAGCTCTTTGAGGTAGTTAGGACCCTGTCCGTGTAGGGCTTTGTAAGTCAGAAGTCTGACTTTAAGGTAATTGCCACTGTACGGCAGCCAGTGCAGTTCACGCAGCACCGGAGAAATATGACAGGACCGTGAGGTTCCCGTCAATAGCCGGGCCGCTGCATTCTGCACCAGCTGCAAGTGGTGAATATCCACCCCAGAAAGCCCTAGGTAAAGGGCATTGCAATAGTCCAGGCAAGAGGACACAAAGGCAAGGACCAACGTAGGAAAGTATCTGGATGGAACAAGATGCTTAACCATGGAGATATCTCTCAGGTGGTAAAAAGAGGATTTGATGACAGCCGACATTTGCGAATGAAGTGTCAAACCCACGTCAAAAATTACCCCCAGGTTTTGCACCCAATCGGAGGTCGGGAGAGGGAGGCCCCCAAGGAAAAGTCCTGAGGGTGAACCCACCCCCAATCCCTCTATCCGGTGACCCGGGTCCACCACCAACACCTCAGTCTTAACCGAGTTCAACCTCAACCAGCTCAAACTCATCCACTGCTGGATTTTTGTGAGGCAGTTATTAAATACTGAGAGAGCTCTACCCTGGTCAGGTGCAAAAGAAAGGCAGAGTTGGGTATCATCAGCATAGCAGTGAAACCACAGCCCATACCTTCTTACAGTGTCTCTGAGGGGTAGCATGTACACTGCAAACAGCATGGGGGCAGCACCGATCCTTGAAGAACCCCACATGATAACGAAACTGGGTCAGTGGAATAAATCCCTGACACCACCCTCTGAGTCCTTCCGGTGAGAAAAGATGAAAACCACCTGAAGACCATACCTGACAGGCCACATATGAACCTCAAACGATCGAACAGGACCCCATGGTCCATAGTGTTAAGCGCTGAAGAGAGAGCCAGAAGGACCAAGATGGAGTGGTTCTTCTGATCTCCAGCCATCAGGAGATCATTGAGCACCAGAACCAGTGCCATCTCAGTACTATGAGTCTTTAAAAAACTGGACTGGAGAGGCTCGTAGACATCATGGATGGTCAAATGGTTCTCCAGTTGTACAGCAACTACTTTGTCGATCACCTTCCCCATAAAGGGGAGATTCGAGATTGGTCTCTAGTTCACATGGCAGTCTGGGTCCAAAGAAGCTTTCTTCAGGAGGGGTGTCACCACCGCCTCCTTCAGGGAGCTAGGAAACTCACCTGTTTCCAAGGAGCACCAGACTATCCATGCTAGGACCGGGCCAAGAATATCACTACAACCCAAAATCAGGGTAGTTGGTCCTGGATCCAAACTACAGCATGTAGGGCGCATACCCTGGACAATCCACGTGATGTCCAAAAGCTCTGGCCAGTTGAAGGTATTCCAGGAAGACCCAGGGGGCAGTGACCAAACGCCGGTCTAGAGCAGCGCCCATAGAGTCTGCTAGTTGGAGTTCGGCCCTGATGTGAGCCACCTTAGCTGCAAAGAATCAAGAATGCTCCTCGCACGCAACTTGCGAAAATACTTTTTATCAGCCTGGGTGGCTCAAATCCCATGTCAATCATGAAGTCCACCATTTCCTGAAGGAACCACTTCTCATCACTGGGTGGACTGTAGATGAGGGTGATCTTACAACCTACACCTGCTACCACAGTACATTCAAATGACTGGGTCTCCTCAACTGCTACACTTGTGAGGCCCAGTTTGGTCTTAAAAGAGACTGCAACCCCCCCCCCACCACAATCCAATCTCAGGCAGTGGATCACTGAGTACCCATCCGGAGTTGCAGCTCCCAGTATGGGTCCAGAGTTCTCGTCCAGCCAGTTCTCGGTGATGCAAGCCAGGTCCACTGTACCAACAAGATCTGCTATAGTTGCAGTCTTGATTTATAATGGACCTGGCATTACATAACACCGCCCAAGTTGGATGAGTTTCCAGGGCCATCCGAACCACCTGCCCACCAACATTGGAGGTGCCCTTGGGTATGGAAATCAGACATGGGGGACCACGATCAGGATTCCATTTCACCCCATGGCGTCTCCTGGATCTCACAACCCCGATGCGGTGGCTCTGTTCATTCACCCTCCACTGTTCATGCCCCCCCAGCACCTCTCCCTCCTCGATAAACAATACTCAGTGCTCTATAGTGCTGGTAGGTAGTAAACTGTAATGGGGGAGGTAAAGGGGCAGAGGGAGTGAAGAGCAGAGGATGAATAATGCACCACCATGGGGGCAGGCCTCCTACACATTGCAATAACCCTAGTAAAACTGTACAACCTGCTAAATAAAACACAAAATAAAATTACTAAACTATAAATCCCTCAGCTCTTACTTCAAAGGGAGAAGGAAAAGTAAATTAAATAAAATCTATTGTCAATAAATAACCATAAACTGAAAAGAAATTATCACAATAACAACATAAGCTTATAAAACATAGCATATCCAAATCAAATTAGTTACAAATTAAAGCATAAATAACTAAAGAATTTTCAAGCTATAATCACTGGCTGAGGGATACAGGGAAACTAGCCCCCAATGGTCCTCACACCACCAAAGGGGATCAGATAATATACAAAGTCTCGAAACTCTCCCCAGCCCCCGAATACTCTCACTACAGAGGGGGAGGAGGGTTTAAGATGTATCCAGACTTTAAAGAGCAGGTACCTACTGTCAGAGACCCTGCTCCCCTCAAACACATATAATAGTAGATCTGCTCTACTGTTGAGGGGCATTAAAAATACTATGCGCTTCCCTCTGGTTAAAAAGTTATAGCACCCCAAAGTGCCAGCTGCTGTGGACAAGGTGCAGACAAGGGGAGACTGCGGAGGGGAGGGGCCCGGAATTGCAGCAACAAATATCACCCAGTGGTCTGGCCTTCGTCTTTACTGGCATCAACTAGCTGATCACATTTCATGGCACCACCATGGTGCAATACATCCCACCACAGAGTCTGGCCTTCCTGACTCAGGAGGGTCTGGTGGCAGCCAAGCAGAGACAATGAGGGAAGGGACTGGTGGTGGTTGGGGGGAGGCGGTAACATCAGCCAGGCTGATCGGGATGCCAAACAGCTGTTTGCTGGGCGATGTCTTGCAGATGAAAGGAAAAAGACACCTGTGAATGTAATTTACCTTGATTATTCTAAGGCCTTTGATTCTGCCTCACATAGGGAAGTAGTATTTAAACTTTTATCCTCAGATTACAGCTTGAATTGAATCATGGCTGAGTGACAGGTGTTAGAGGGCATGCATCTGAGGCTACCAGTCAGACTGAGGTAGTGTCGCTAATGGCATGCCACAGGGATTTTTTTTTTAATTTGTTTTGGTACTTTTTTCCCCTGGATCAGCAGTCTGCTTACCTCACACTTCCAGGCATCCTCCTGAGGTTTTTCCAGCCGCCGTCCCAAGGACCCCTGGCTCCATGCTCGGGCCCGCGGCATACCCCTACAGCTTGCGCCCCATGGTGGGGAGGTGGAGAGCTCCCCTCACACTCTTGCACCAGGACCAGATCCAGTAGAGCTGTGCACCCTCGGCGCCAAGCAAGTCCTCCTTAGAGATGCCCATCAAGCCACCACGACTGGTGCCCATGCTTGCGATGTACTGCATGGCTCCTGACACTGTATTCTATGTAAATGTCATCTCTCTATGTTGTTCTGACCCCCCAGGTCTTGCCTGAAATGTATTACACAGCTCCTGACACTGTACTCTATGTAACTGTTATATCCCTATGTTGTTGACCTCCCGGGTCGTGCCTGAAAATAGTCACTTTTGTGTCTAGCGCACCTACCCGGTTATCAAAAAAGAAATAAATAAAATAAAAAATTTTTTCCATTTTCTCCTGCGTGGACATCTTGTGACGTGCAATGATGCCAAGGGACAGGAGTGCGCACACTACCATACGTGCCTCTTCCCAGCATCTGCCACAGAACATCCCCCCACTCTGCCCATGGTATACAGTTGCTCCCAGCCATCACTAGAGGCCACTAGACCACCAGGGCGTTCCACCCCCCTTCCCTGGAGAAGGAGAGCAGTCCAACAGATGCTTGATCCTTCTCCTCCCCCAAAGACCTAGGCTTATTCCTGAACCCGGGTCACCAGCATGGTGCGAGGTGTGGCATCCAGCGCCTCAACCCTCAGCACCACCAGGCCGGCAATGCCACAGGGATTTGTGCTGGGCCCCACACTATTTAATGTGTTTGTCTCCTTAATGCAGATATCGGTGGGCTCCTATATATGTAAATACACCGACGATACTAAAATAGGGGCCATAGTTAGCAATCAGGAAGCAGTGGCACAGTCCCAGAAAGATCTGCACCATTGAGAATTATGGGCAAGGAAACATAGACTAAAGTTAAAGGAAGAGAAGTGCAAAGTCATGTAATTTGGTCACAATAACATATTGGTGGAATGTAAGTTGAATGACAGGGTTCTTGAGTCTACTGTAAATGATAAAGACAGCTGGCCCTGTGGTGCTGAGGGCTGAGGCACTGGACGCCTTACCTCATGCTACACCGGTAACCCATGTTCGGGAAACAGCACGGGCCACCAGGGGTCGGCAGAGAAGGAGAAGGATTGAGCATCTGATGGACTGCTCTCCTTCTCTGGGGAGGAGGTCACCATTAGTCAGTGCTTAACTGGCTCCTAGTGGTGGCTCAGGGGCAGTGCACTGACACTCCAGAAAGGGGAGGAGTTGAGGCAGATGCTTGCAGACGTGCATGCGGGTGCATGCGTGATCTTTCTGTGTCATCACTGCACACGTCATCTCCTAGGGGGAGGAAAAAATGGAGGAGAGACAAGTGTTTTCGGCGCAGCTGGATGAAGCCGACTCCCGCAGGTGCCTCTCCCACGAATAGCAGGAACCTCCAGGATCAGATCCGAGTTCGGTGGGTTGAGGGATCCTTGCCACCCCACCACGGAGGTAAGCCGTGGGGGAAGCAGGAGGTAAACTGTGAGTTGGGGACAGGGCTGGGGGATCAGGCAAGATGGAGTGCCACCCGGGACAAGGAGCATAAAGAAATTAACTGTAAATGAAAAAAAACCTTGGAGTCACAAATTACCAACAACTTATCTTTTGATACCCATGCCAGGGAAGCTGTAAAAAAGTGTAACAAGTGCTTGGGGTGCATATTCAGGCATGTTAAAAGTAGGGACTCAAAGGTAATGATCCCACTCTACTCTTCATTGGTAAGGCCCATCTTAGAATGCTGTTCTCCCTTTAGCGTACCACAAAATATGGAGAGTATAGGCTGATGGAGAAAGAACAAAGGAAAGCAACCGAGAAAATCAAAAACTTAAAAAAAGATCATATTGAAGATAGGCTATTTAAGCTGGGCCTATATTCTTTAGAGTATAGGAGACTAAGAAGGGATTTATGCTTTATATATATATAAATAAAGCATTTTAAAATGAAGAGTTATGGGAAAGCACAGGATTATGTAAAAATATAAGTACTAGAACCACTAGGATCCAGAGATTACAACTAAGGTATGACATTTATAAGACAAGAGGTAGAGGTAAGTGTTTCAGTCAAAGTGTTGTTACAATTTGAAAAGCCCTACCACAATCAGCTGTTCTTAGTAGCTCAATGGAACTGTTCAAAAAAGCATTAGATACTTATATGGGTAATGAATGAACTAGACAGTACCACTGATACGTGATGAGTCTCAGTAGGCTTTTTGCCAACTGACTCGTTCCCCATCTATGAACATGAATCTATTTCAAATAAAGACACAGATGAACAGTTCATTTTATTTGTACTGTTTTTACCCTGTTTGCTGTTAAACATAAAGTTTCACAATGTTCTATTTTTTAATGGATGAAGACAGCGTGAGGCACTATACAAATGTCTATATGGTAAATGGAACTGTTTTGATACATGCAGATGTATGCACTTCATTGAATGATTATGTACTGTATGTCATTGTGGAACTGTACAATCTACGATGATCAATTTGTGAACTGCCTCATAAAGATTTCAATAAACTTGAACTTTCAAAAAAAAAGGAAAGAATATGAAGAAGAGTTGAAGCCATGGTAAGAAAGATGACAACCGAGCAAAAGATTATTTATTCAAAATGTTAACACTAAACAAAAAAAGAGTGTAACAGGGCTTTAAAGAGCCCCTGATATGGTTGAGACAAGCGTGAAAAATATATCTACACACAATTTAAAGTAGTTTATATTTCACCCTTTTTTTTTGTAAATTGTTGCCCTTATTTGTTTTTTTTTACAAAGGACGTGTGTATGAAAACAGGATCGCTACCCTAGTTGCACTGTCTGCTTGTCTACTTCTGCAGTCACAGTTCTGTTTATGACACTCCAGTCTGTTGCCGTGAAGACAATTATGATGCTATAAGCAGGGTGTTATGATGTCATGTGTAGACAAGCAGCCAAAGCTAACAAAGTCCAAGGGACAGTAATCTTGTTTTTGTGTCACTTCTCTCAGTAATAAAGAACAAGCATTTGTCAATGCCAAAAGTTCACCGTTAGTATTGTACCGGGTAGGGCAGGACTACGGTTTGAAATCCCAAATGTATGAAGGACGGTGGAAAATAAATGTTTGAGGAAAAGGGACATTACTGAAACTCTGATTCAGTTGAGAGGTAGTAACAGGAGCAAGCTATGATGCTGCAGAACATTTCCCCAAGGCCAACCTTTGGTCTTGTAATTGTAATCGAAGTTTATTATCCATGTGACCAGCTTCAATAAATGCAATGCAATAATACAAGTCTTCCTGCAGGCTACCCTTTCAAATCAACATGCCAGGACCAGCAGAGGTGAACCTCTGTTTTTTCTGACTGAGACTCAAGGCGCTAGGGAGTGCTGTACAGTGGCAGAGTGCACTGTACATATGTATGGTGCAGCAGAGCAACAGTGGCGGTGGCAAGGACTTCCCAGCCAGCTTTTTCACTACAGTGACCCCCTTCCTGGTGGTGAGTTGCAGGCACTCAGTGCAGTTTTCTGACATAGACAGAGGCGGTGCTCCATTGCTCTTCGCTGGTATCTTCCTCTCCTTGGTTGGGGTCACTTTTACTATGATAGACTGGCTGAGGTTTGACAGCAATGTGCAACTCCAGTGGACTCAGATGGTGGGCCCCATCCTACTTACATCTGGGGTAGTTTTCACTGCTGTTGCAGCATGCAAGTGCCAGCTGCTGTGGACAAGGTGCAGACAAGGGGAGACTGCGGAGGAGAGGGGCCCCGAATTGCAGCAACAAATATCACCCAGTGGTCTGGCCTTCGTCTTTACTGGCATCAACTAGCTGATCACATTTCATGGCACCACCATGGTGCAATACATCCCACCACAGAGTCTGGCCTTCCTGACTCAGGAGGGTCTGGTGGCAGCCAAGCAGAGACAATGAGGGAAGGGACTGGTGGTGGTTGGGGGGAGGCGATAACATCAGCCAGGCTGATCGGGATGCCAAACAGCTGTTTGCTGGGCGATGTCTTGCAGATGAAAAGAAAAAGACACCATATGATTGGTTCAGCTTTTTTCTTTTCAACTAGACATAGTTTCCGCCCATCAAGGCAAAATGGTGTCATAATCAGCCTGGCTTACAATTGGTGTGGCACTGTCTCGCCCCTTGCAGACCACTCTGCATTGGATAGACAGTGTCACATCCTTCAAAAGTCATTCTTATAGCAAGAAGTTCACTGCGCGTGCACACACAGTGAATTTAAAAAGGGGAAAGAATTGCAAAAAACGGTTCTGGATGAATTTTACAGCGGGTAAAAGCACAGAACTGAAAAACAGTGGGTTGCAGGTTCAGACCCTTTCAGGGCCACAAACAATATTGTCTAAGAAAATCAGAGCTACAGTAAACCTGTAGCTGGCTGAGTGGCGTGGAGGGCTGAGTTGCTGGATGCCTCACCTCCCACCACACCAGTGACCTGGGTTCAGGAATGGACCAAGGTTGCTGGGGGCTGGTTGGGAAAGGAGGATCTCCTCCTTCTGGGTGGGTGGGATGGTGTATAGTGCTCCTTGGCTGCCACCTAGTACTGTAGAGGGCAGGTGTCACAGCAGAGGTCACCAGAATTGAAAGTTGGAGGTTGGTGTTGAAAGCGTGTGCCATCTTCATAGTCTATGTGTATGTCATTGCATGCCACTGGCTCTGACTCAGGGGGAGAAATGGGCTAAAAAGAACCCCTGTCTGCAGGATGATGCTGTGACTCTGAAGGCACCACACCACCACCTTTCATGGTACCCACTTACACATCAGCAGAGCTGGGCGAAAGTTGTGAATTCCACTTTTAGCAGAACTTTCACCAAAGTTCGCCAACTTTCACAGAATGTTCTGAATTTCCACCTGTGATGACATCAGAAATCTTCTGAATGTGTTTGGTAAATGTTCATCCTGTTTCACGGAATTTTCTTGCTGTACTGCAGAATACTACACATGAACTGTGGAACTAATACATTAATCCACAATTAATGTAATTATTTCGCAGTTCAGTTCCATGCTGTCCTGGTATAAAAAAAACGTTACCTGGTGTCCAGTGGTAACCTCACCAATCGCTGGCCCCCTAACAATCTAACATTTCCCTGGTGTCTAGTGGCACCCCCCCCACACCATCTAATTACCAGCCCTCTGACAATTTAACATTTCCCTGGTGTCTAGTGGCACCCTCCCATCCTCCGATCACCAGCTCTATAAGAATTAATGTTTCCCTGGTGTCTAGTGGCACCCCTCACCCTCTGATCATTGGCCTCATATTTGCTGATATGCCTCTGCCTCCATCCTCACTGCTAACTCAAGTCCCGGTTACAAATTCACAAATGTGTGCTTGCTCTAGTCTTTACATCGCATGGTAGTCATGGAGACAGTTTCCATGACTACCATGTGATGTAAAGGCTAAGGAGCAAACGCGCAGTTGCAAACTTGTGGCAGGCACTTCAGTTAGTGAGAACAGAGGTGGAGGCACATCACCAAATATGGGGCCAGTGACTGGAGGGTGGGGGTGCCACTAGATGGCAGAGAAATGTTAAGGGTCTGATTACCAGAGGGTGAGGGGCTGCCACTAGACAACAGGGAAACATTAATTTTTATAGGGCAGGTGACTGAAAGTTAAGGGGTACCACTAAACACCAGAGAAGTGTTAAATTGTTAGGCAGCTGGTGATCAGAGGGTGGGGGGGGCTAGAAACCAGGGAAATATTTATTGATTTATTGTGGTCTCGGATTAACAACTTTGAGAACAAACTCAAAACATAGGTTCCACGCCAGAGATTTAACTAACAGTGGTTAAAGCTACAAAGAGATATACAGTAGAACTGAAGTTGAGGGCAATTGACAAATGGGAACATAAAGGTATGAGCAAGATGACTCAGGCAAGGAGTAGAGACAGGCTAATAGTGGCACTATGAGAGGCAAGGTGAGAAATAGGAAATGCAGGGGGAGAGGTAGACACAGGTAAGAAGGAGTTGGAAGGGGGGAGTGAGAAGCAGTGGAAGTCAGTGTTAGCAAGAGGAAAGGGATAGAGTGGGAGTTAATGAGGTACAAGTGGGAGCCGTATTAAAGAAACATCTGCCGAGAAGGCATTGTCGAATTATGTGGATTGGGGATGAGAGGTGGTGGGGAGGGGAGAGATGGAGCAGGCGGGGTGGGGAAGGGGGGAGTTGAAGGAGGCAAGAAGTGGGGAAGGGGTTGCAGGAGGACTCAGATCAGGTGAGAAACACCAAGTGCGGGGTACAGGGCCTAGTGTCAACCGGGGAGTGATGCCTAGGCATGAGATAAGGCAGCAAATTAGTGAGTTAAGGGAAGCAGTCACAGCTGGCTTTAGCAGTGAGGTGTTTTTGAAGCTCACGTTTGAAGGGTCCTAGGCTGTTAATGAGGAGATGACAGGAGAGAGATCATTAGTCCATGTGGGGGCACAGTGTGCAAAGGCTCTTTGACCAAGCGAGGTGTGGCACCTAGCAACTGTGAAGACCATGGTATCTGAGCTTCTGATGGGACGTCCATTTTCATGGGAGTGAGGAGCTTCTGTACACCCAAGGGCATCTGACCCAGACACACTTTCTTGGCCAGTAGGCATATGTGGTATTTGAGCCTGTCAGTGAAATGGAGCCAGTTAGCTTGATGGTATAGGTCACATGCATGTGTGAACTGTGTGGAGCTAGTAAGGAGCCGACAGGCTTTATTTAGAGCAACTGTGGAGGACAGTGTCTGAGGCAGAGCCATAGACTACTATGCCGTAGTCAACAAGTGAGACCACAGCACTATTGATAGCGAGATTTAGGGTCTCCAATGTAAGACTGTGCTTGTGTCTGTGTAGCAGTCCAATCCAGATGTTCACAGCCTTAGCAGCATTTTCAATGCGGCGGACATAAGACATAGTGCTATCAAGTGTGACCCCCAAGTATTTGTGTAACCCCAAGGTGGCACTATCCCAATGGCTACTACCCCTGCTTGCATGGCTAGTTGCAGGTTAAGGGGTCTGGGTACTAAAATGAGTGCCTCCACCCAGAGGTCAGGGTTATCAGTGGTCAAGCTAACCTGGGCACTGCCCTCCGGGACACTGCAACCCCCCTTCCCTTCTAGTGGCCTGAACAATATACACTGATCACCTTCACAATGACTCTTATTCACCATGCAATTACCCACAGTTTGCACTTACCACCAGGGCTGGTTCCTATAGCTTGACCCTGGGGACCCCCTGTAAAACAAGGTTATGCACAGCAAATAGCAACAGTACAGTACTCTTAGCACAAACTGGAAGCACATTCAGGTTAAATGCAGAAAGAGTTAGATCTGATTTATTCAGGGGACTTGAACAAGGGAGGGGCGTAATCTTTGATTTGCTTAAAGGCTATATCAATCAGACAGTTATGCATGCACTTCAGAGTCTCTACACAGTCACACATGCTGGGTACCCAGGTAGGAAGATGGTGGGCTAGCCAGTAATGTTGCCCGGGGTAGGCCAGCATTGCAGCTGGTTGGGGCCCTGTGATGGAAGAAAGCAACATGCACAGCACACACTATTTGTAATCCAGAGCCGGAGAGCTCAGTTCGTAACTGAAAAGACAGCAAAGCAATTAGATGACTACACTTTAAATTTAGTTGTTGTTGCAGAGAGCTACCCTGATGTTTACTCACAATACCTGATACTGGACACAGGCAGGGCAAAATTGAGACTGCAGGTTGTTGAGCTGGAATGCCAGAAGAAGCAGGGCCCATAAGAATCACCAAGACGTAGTTCCTGTTCTTGGCATTGAGCAGGGGGCTGATCCCCAGGCAGGTCTCTCGTCAATTACTTTCTCTGTGTAGCAGGTATTCTGGCTGAGCCAGTGTGGCAAAGCCTAGGCCAAACAGAGATGAATACGGATTTCAGTCTGTGGAGCTGGATGCAGCCTCCAACAAGCAAAACACAGTTCAGACACACAGTGGGGAACTAAATCACGACCCACTATCGGCATACAGCACATTTACATGTAAGGAAAATTCCACTGTACCAGGCAATGGGCTCCCCAGTCTCAATTACAGAGTCTCTGCACAATCCGGGAGTTCAGAGGTGGCTGGACATCCTGACAGACTGATCGCATTCAGCAAATCTTCAGTCTTCTTCAGGTAGGAGAGTGGTCACAATTCAGTGGCTTAACTAGCTCACCAACTTTGGATTCAGTCCGATAAAGGCTCAGGTTCCCTCTCAGGGACAGCAGGCAGGCATGCAGGCCAAAACTTGGGCCTCTCTGCAGTTCTCCCACATGAAACTATGCAGAACGGCTGCTTGACTATCTCGAGCTGTTACTCCTTCACTTCCCAACTCAGATCTCTACTTCTGCTCCTCGTGTCCATTAATTGAGGCACAATGAAATGACTTGGAGACTTGGTCTGAATTAGAGCTTCTCTTATCCCTCCATGCGAGGGAGTTGAAGGCAGGTAGGCCAAACTCAGCCTTCCCACCAAGTCCCCATACTACCCCATGGGGCAGCAGCTCTTCGAGCTAGAACTGCTCACTCTTCCAGCTCCAACTCACTTTTGCTCATCTCTGCAGGCAGCTTGGGAATTTCCCCAGGATCCAAAATGTTTGGCTGGCTGATTCTTCTGTCACTCAGTTTATGGGCTCCCCCTCCAGGTCCGTTTAGGTGCCAAAAGCCCAAAACTACTATTTCTACAGAATTTTGCTCCCACAAAGCCCCTGGGTACAGGCTCCATTTTAGAGTCCCCAAAGGTACTGATTGGCCCATTTTGGCAGTCCAGGGCCAAGATGGTGGTGACAAACAGAAACTGTTCATGCTGCAAAGAAGGCAGGTTAAACAAACTACAATATCTTTATCACTCTAATAGGTATTCAGCAAACAGTTACATCCTCTGAGAGAGCTCCCTCTGTGTAAATAGCGATGGCAGAAATGGAGCGATTATCTGGCAGCCTGAGTGGGACCCGAGCATGGAAACACTCAGCCATCCTCCCAGATTAGTTATAACTGCGAGAAGGCAGCTCCTAAAAAGACAATCCACAGAGCCTGTACAGGCACTCTCTGGCAATAACGTTTAAACTGCTAAAATGCAAGATACCAGCCTGGCAGTGAGCATTTAGGCAAGCTCAAGGAAGACTTTTTGTGAACCCCCATTTGTAGGGGGGTTACATTTGAATTGCTGGATGAGTTCCAAACTAGTACTAGACAAGTTAGTTATGTTGAACTGGTGTGAGCGATGTCTATTTTGGGGGCTGGAAAACAACATTACCTTGGTTTTCTTATAGTTCATAATGTGTTTTTATTCCCTGAACCATTTTTCAACCATGGTGAAGGTGCCCTGAGGTTTACACTCCTAGGCGATGGGGTCAGGGTCACTCACAAACAGGACTGCATCATCCACATAAAGCAGAGTCGGACAGCTACTGGCCAACGGGAGACTATTCAGGAACAGACTAAATAGAATGGGACCTGGGATGGAGCCCTGGGGCACACTGGAGTGAATGGGTCTTCTGTCTGATAGGACACTGTCAATCCTAACTTGTTGTGAGCGATTCGTGAGGTAGCTCTTAAACCAGGTAACTGTATCATTAGACAGACCAACAGAGACAAGCTGCTCGATAAGCAGGTCATGATTAACCATGTCAAAAGCCTTTGACAGGTTGATGAAAGCTGCACCTACAAGTTCGCCATGATCCAGGGAGTTGTGAATATAACCAGTAAGTTCAAGCAGTGCAGTGTTGGTGCTATGTCCCTTACGAAACCCGTGTTGCTGAGGGCACTGTATGTTGTACTTTTCTATATATTCGGCTAACTGGTCCGCAACTATTTTTTTCAAGGGCCTTAGATAATGGCAGGAGTATTGAGATTGGCAGATAGTTACCTAGAGAGGAGCGATCGCCACTCTTGAAGATTGGTGTAACCAGGGCAGCTTTCCATACCTGTGGAAACTGAGATAGTCTGAGTGAGGTGTTGATTACATGGGTTAGTGGTACCAGTATGTCTTCAAGGGTTAGAGCCACAAATTTGAGGTCGAGTGAGTCGCCACTGAATCGTGATTTACCCAAGACCTTAGGTATTTTCTGGCCTCCCTCTGAGAAATAGCTCTGAAGTGGAGGTGGGGTGAGACAGTGGTTGGCTTAGAGGGCTAGGTTTGGAGGATGAGACTGTTTGGAAGAAGAAATCAGTGGGGAGGATGCACTGAGATCTGAGAAGGCATTACTGAGGGAGTTGGCAATGGAATTGGGGTCAGTAGTGGGCACACCGTCAATGTTCAGTATGGTGGGGGCAGGCTTAGTGTCCATGCCGGTGACTGCATTGAGGTTAGCCCAGAATTTTCTACCGTCATCCCAAGCTTGGGTGAGGGCTTCCTTGTAGTGTAGATTTTTTGCTGAGCAAATAGCCCTAGTGCAGTCATTTTGCACTCTTTTGTAGGCTTGGATGTTTACTTGTTTGCCCATCTCTCTTGCTATATGCCATAAATGATGTCTTGAGTTTAATCATTCAAGAAGGTCAGGTGAGAACCAGGGATTGTTGTATCCTTTGATTTTTCACTTTTCTAGCAGAGCGTGTAGGTCACACACACACTGATGAACCATAGTATGAGTTGGTGTAAGGCTTCGTCAACAGAGCTGGAGGAGTAGACTGTTGACCAGTTTTGTCGGCAAAGGTCAGCTTTTAGCAATTCAAGGTGACCTTGTTTGAGGACCCTATGAGTTATAGTTTTGGGTGGAGGTCTGGAGAAATTGTTAGCCCAGAGAAACAGGACTGGTGATGCATGGTCACTGTAGGCGTCTGGGAGCACCGTAACATGAGAGGTGTGTTCTGGTCGATTACTCAGGACCCAGTCAAGCAATGTGGAGGTGCCTGTCTTGCAGTTTGTTCTAATAGGCAAAATAACAAGCTGGGTAAAGTGCACCATTGAAACAGTGTCCCGATAGGGGCTAGAAGCTGGGGCAAGTCAATTGGCACTGAAGTCACCCAGAAGGACTGTTTCATTGTTTAGGTTCAAAGCACCAAGGCATTCCATCAGTGTGTTTAGCCCTGTAGTCTTTTGAACAAGTGGTATGTAGATAGAGAGCACTGTGAGGGATTCGTTGTGCTTCCCAAGTAGCACTTTTATGGCTAGGGCTTGCACATTGGACCCAATGTCTGGGAGAGGCAATTCTACCGCTTTTAGGTTTTCCATAAGATAGATAGCACAACCACCACCACATTTGGTTAAACGATCCCTCCTGTACACAGTATAGCCTGGTATCAAAACTGAAGCATCGGTATTGTTAGGGGAGAGCCATGTCTCAACCACTGAGAGGATGTCAGAGTTATGTTGTAAAAGTCAGGCATCCAGGGTATCAATTTTAGGGAGGAGACTGTGTATATTAATTGAGCCAATTGTGATTTTCCTGATAAAGCTTTGGGGCTCTGCTGTGGAAGTTGGTGGATCCTGATTAGGGTGAATATTCCCAGATAATAACAGCAAGAATAATGCAATGCAGAATAGATATTCTTTCAGGTGTTTGGTGCTGCATTTCAGTGCCCTACTGCAAGTTGAGTTGACGGGAGGTTTTGATTGGATATTGAAAATTCCCGGAAAGAGAGCCAGTGAGTGCAGCCACCACAGTTGTTGGTGGAGGGACTCCATTTTTGTTGTAGTAGGCATTGGGGGAAGGGGGGATACGTTGCAGTATGTTAACATGGTGGCACAGTGGGCATTGAGGGCCACATCATGCATGGATGAACTGGTGGGAGGGACCAGATTTTCAGCTAGGCAAGTTGTGAGAGTAAGGAGGGTTAAGATTTTACAAGGCCAGCAATCAGAGGGTGAAGGGTGCCACTAGATACCAGGCAAATGTTACATTTGTAGGGGGCCGGCGATCGGAGGGTGGGTGTGCTGCTTGACACCATGGATTGGAAACATACATAAATGGGGGGTGGCAATACATAACACAGATTTCATACATTCATTCTGCAGTTCAATGGCTCACTGAACTGCAGAATGAATCTATGCATTTCAGAGTAAGGTATTAAACTGCCAAAAAAATTCCACAGAACTGACCTCTGACGGTGATCAGTTCTGCAGAATTTTGCTCTTCAGTCTAATACATTAATCCACAGTTTGTTTGTTGAGATTTGTTGACCCGGTAAGGCCACTGGGCCTAGAATTCCCTTTTTCAAGGGTGACCGGGGGATAGATGATAAGCAACTGAGATTGAACCAGATTAAGCAGTTGATGATATTTTTTTAGTGAATGAGAGAAATTTGGCCAGGACACCAGGGAAATTCCCCTACTGCGTAGTGCGTGGTCACCAGCAGGAGTGCTGGTTAGTGCTCTAAGATGGACGCTGCAGAGCTTCGGCAGCAGGTACAGTTTACAGAGCTGAAGGAGACCCCAGTATGTGTTCAGTCGTTGGTTGAATTTCCTTCAGCAGACGTAGAAGAAACGGATCTTTTTATGGATGCTTTGATGAATACGGAAGAACCTTTTCTCAAAATGCCTTTTGCAGACTGAGAGAAGTGAATTACATAGTTTGCAGTCTGCAAAGGCGCCGAACATCAGAAGAACAGCTTTGGCACCTGCAACCCCTACAGCTCCGAATCAGCATGACGTCACGCGAGCGAATGCGGAAGGAATCCCAGCTCGGTGCTTGAGCCAGAAGCCGGACGAGAAAGCTCTACTACAGGACACACACACAGAATATCCAGCCGACGCTTGCACAGGTCAGTCTTGGGTTTCCCACCGCAGTAAGGCTACGCTTGATCAGGACTTGTCGGAAAAGGTACAGGGCTCGGGGTTGCTGCTGCATTGAAGTTTGAAAACGAGCAACTGAAACCAGAGGTAATTATTGACGAAGTGGGTTGCAACCCTCGACAAACAATCAGGTTTTGTGCTTATGCCTGACAAACTTTATTCGCCCATAATATTTCAATCGAATCCTAATAATCAGGAGGGGGTTACAGACTTTACATTTACTAAAAAACATGCCGAAAATAAAGAAGAAGAACTGTATAAAGTTCAAGCCCCAACTACTTTTTCTAAAGACCCTACATTAAGGCTTGCAGAGTCTAAACCCTCTAGCCAACATGATGCTACATGGACTCCACAATCGGCTTTACTTGCAGCAGGGTGGAAGCAGCAGGCTTCAGGAGAATGGGCAGCAGATTTATCGTGGGACTCTTCTTTTGATTTAAATGTTCATTCACCTGGGTGGAATCCTGAGGGTCTAGTGAATCCAAAAGAGAAAAATGTCATAGAAAAAAAGGTTTCTGAGCGGGTGGTTAAGCAACCCCATGATAATATTGCATTTTCTGAAAATGGTAATACTTCTAGTGAACAAAAACCTCTATTATCTGAGTTGTTTGCTAAAGCCAAACAGGAAGCTGCACCTAGGAGGAATGCCATCAGAATCAGGTATAAAGGGGGTATGGCAGATAGGCCCGACAGGAACTATGTAGGTAAAATTTTAATAAAGGAGTCTCTGCATTTCTCTCCCAGAGATGTATTTGCAATTATTAATATCTCTGGAGAGGATAATTATGATGTGAGCTTGCTCTCCGCCTTTCTAGACTTGTTTTGGATTCGTTATAATCAAGTGGAAATTTTCCCAATTTTGGCTCCTTTTCTTATTATCCTCTTTCTCAGCCTTCCACTAAGTTTGTTAACAATCATGTTTCAAAATGAGGGAGTTCAGGTTGAAGATATTACCTATTGGCTATCTAACAAATGTGATATTCAGGGGACCAGAACCTATTTTAGATTTAGAAGGCTTCTGGACAGGAGGGTGGAAATATAAAGTTAAGTTAAGGCAGAATGAAAATGGATTTGTACATATCCCAAATTCCTTCTTGTTGGGACGGGACAGGGGGGTTTGTTTTTACAGTGGGCAACCAAGGGCCTGTTATAAATGTGGCTCGAGAACTCATTTGTCCAGTGTCTGCGACAGCCCGAGATGTGATAATTGTAGTGAAATTGGTCACATCATGATGCAATGTATAAACCCTACAAAATGTGATTTATGTGAAGGTATTACCCACGCTTTTAAAGACTGTCCTTGGGCAGCCAAGAATAAACTGCAAGAGAATAATACTGAGAAATTTATTCAGTTGGCTCAAGAAGGTTAATCTCAAATTCAGCTGTTAAAGTACAGAAAACCCGGTGGTTAAATCCCACGATTCAGGAAAGTTAAACTCTGCTTTGGAAGGAAGCCTGCTTCACTCCCTCTAAGCCTGAACAGCTTCCTAGTAAAAATCCCCAAGTACCCATGGCTGCCCAGATTTTACAGCCTGTCTGTTATACAGAAAAACAATTACCACAAGTGACACTGGCCCCCCCCTAACCCCATTCCATCTCCCTTGCCACCTAGGAGGTCCACTAGAAATTCAAAAATCATTTTAGAACCAACTTTAGACTCAGTTGCAACTACCAACCCCTTTTCAATTTTGACCTCTTCCTGGGGGGAAGCAGAAATGGATATTGGAGATTCAGATTCCCAAAAATCTACCCATGATAGTATGGAACTTTCACAAAGTAATTA
Organism: Neoceratodus forsteri; assembly: GCA_016271365.2. NCBI lineage: Eukaryota > Metazoa > Chordata > Ceratodontiformes > Ceratodontidae > Neoceratodus > Neoceratodus forsteri. The sequence goes on from JADMNL010000024.1 coordinate 405,361,880, forward strand.
TAAGGATAAGAAAAAAAAAAGAAGAAAAAAATGAGACAGTTAACTTCAATCTGCTTGTCAAATGGGTTTTGTATGGGCCTCATTAAATGTTCATAGTATTTTAAATGGTGCCAAGCGAAAAGCCATTTTTCACATTATTCATGACTCTCAAATATCCATTTGCCTTTTGCAAGAGACATGGATGTTCTCTGTAGAACACATAACTGCTTTCAAAAAGGACTGGCCATGGGGGCCTTCTTATTGGTCCTTTGGACAAGATAGAGCTGACGGGGTTGGTATTTTATTTAATTCATTCCAATTTAGACTGCAAAAATAGATTGCATCCGGTAGAGTTTTGATTGTTGATTGTAAATTAGATACACAAATCTATAGAATAATTAATATTTATAATCCATAAAGTTAAAACAGCTAGAATTACCTGTATGAAGGCCATTCAACCATTTCTATTTACTACTAGGCCGGTTTTATAGGGTGGCGATTTTAACTGTGTGCTAAAAATGGACGACCATCTGGGAAAAGTATCATCTGCATTCTAACTGTTTGAACTCTATCATTAATGGGCAGACCTCACAATCTATAATCAAATGGAATCAGACCCCTCAAAACACTTTTTATAAAGGGAATACAGGATCCTGTATAGATTATCTTTTTCCTCTAAAATGTCCATGTTTCAAGTTTGAGAGACATCCTTTTGAATTTTCTGATCATTTCCTTATTAAAGCCTCAGTTGATATGGCATCAGACCATAGACCTAAAAGTATAGATGGAAGTTGAATGATTCATCTTTACAAAAGGATTCGTTAGGAATTCAATTTTGAATATTTTAACAGCTAGATTATCATTTAGGTGTTTATATCCAAATTTAGGGATTTGGTGGACAGAAACAAAACAAGATTGTATAAACTGGTTTAAAGTCTATGGTCAGAAAACACAAAATAACAACTTTTAAATTACTTGACTCTCGAACCCATCTTCAAAACCTATTTCAACAGTTAATACTACCTCGGACGACTTATCTTTACAGATAGCTAATATTAAAACTCAAATGAGGAAATTCCAATATGATCGTGTTAAAACTCTTCAGGCATTGCTTAATAACTATTCTTCAAAATCGGTTATTGGTGATCCTTTCGCTTTTATGTAAGTCTATTAAAGAAAACACTAATTTGGACCACTTAGTCACAAATTCAACTCATATAACCAATTCCAAAGACATTGGTACTCTTATCTTTCAACATTTTACAAACTTAGTCACATAAAAGGTTTCTGTCAGACACATTTTCAAGAGTATTTCAAGGGTTTAGAGAGTCCTAATATTGCGCTTCTATTATTGACAATATAGTTAAACCATTTACAGTCCAGGAACTTACAGACGTAATTTCAAATCTAAAAGTAATGTTTCACCTGGGCTTGATGGGCTATTAGAATGCTTTTATAAAACTTTTCCTAGAATTAGCTACTTGCTTATGTAGTGTTTTCAATACATTTATTAATGGTGAGATGATTTCTCAGTCATTTTCAACTGGAGTTCAAATTTACATCTTTAAAAAGACAGGAGACAAAGGAGATATCAGAAATTGGAGACCCATCACTCTGCTCAACTCAGATTATAAAATCTTTGCTACTTTACTGAATAATAGGCTTAAATCATGGGCTAGTCTAGTGATTTCGCCAGTTCAAAACTGTGGCGTACCAAATAGAAGAATTCAAACTACTTTGTGTTATATTAGAGACTTAATTGAATTTTTGAATTATTAAAAACAATCTGGGATTTTACTCTCTTTAGATTTAGAAAAAGCATTTGATAGGGTAAGTCATCCTTTTCTATTCGAGACACTCGCTTTTCTAGACATGCCCCCTTGTATCTTAGAGGTGCTAAAGAAGTTAAATCATAACTCTATAATATGTCCAATAATTAAGGGAAAAATTGAAAAAGGATGGACCCTACAATCAGGAGTGCGGCAAGGATGCCCTCTAAGTCCATTATTATATATTTGTTCCTTAGAGCCTTTCATTAGGAAAATCAGTTCTGTCCCTAGTTGGGAGGCTTCATAATACCTAATTCACACACCTCATTAAAAGATCCAAGTTTATGCTGATGATATCTGTCTGTTTTTCATCAGCAAAATCAGTTGGAGTGTTTCTTCCAACTATTTTTCCAGTATGCTATTTTGGCAAATGCTAAGATAAATTTTAACAAATCTAAAGGGCTGTTGATTGGAACAGACAATTTGGCCCCATTTGTACATAGAACAATTTTAATTTCACCAGAACCTATAACTATTTTAGGGGTCACTTTTGGACCTCAAAATTTATCAGATCACAATTGGCTGAAAGCCCTACAGAAAGTTGAGAATAAAGTTCAAAGATGGAAGCATTACAGATTTTCAAAATTAAAAGAGTGCAAATTTTAAGCAGTTCCTATTGCCTTGTATGCAATATATTGCATTTCTGTATCCAGTTCCAACTACTCTGGAAGTCAAAATGTATAGTATTAGTTTTCAGTTTTCTGGAGAACAGACTAAATCCAATCAAAAGGTGTTACACTTACTTAGACAAGGTAAAAGGTGGTGTGGTATGATAGACCCAGTTGTTTTTGCAATTCACTATTCATGTCTTTTCTTTGCGGATGCCTTATAGCTTGAAAATATGGAAGCTAACTGGCTGAAAAGCCTACTTAGTAATTTTTTATTAAAATGGACTCACACAGCACCGAAAATACATAATAACTTAAGTATTCCACCCTTCTTTAAACCCATAGCTAAAAAATTGTATTGCTGGAAGTTAACTAAAACCCATATTAATAATCCCTCTAAAACTCTATATAATATTATTATCTCTCAGATTTATCCATCCTCTCCTATTTTTAAAAATTGCCCTGTGAATTTCAACCATTATGTATTAGACCAGTTAAACAATCCCCGCTTACCTATCCATATGTGGTAAATACAGTGGTTGGTTATGTATGGCCGCCTTCAGGTTAGAGGTACAGCCAAGTACAAAATGAAAGAAGAACGATTCTGTCCTTATTTAGGTTGTATAGCTCAAGAAGAAACAATAGAACATTTTTTTCTCCATTGTTCCTTTTCCTCGAAGTTATGGGAATATCTTGCTAATTTATGGAACTTTCATTGGTTACAGCATTTAGGTTATGAGTTATTAATTTTGGGTATTTTTCCTTTAAGTCTTTCTAAATTTCATATTAATACTTACGATATTTTAGTTTGCTTAAGATTTTGCCTATGGCAAGAAAGATGTCAGTGGGTCTTATATCACAAGAAACCTAATTTTGTAAGATATAGTCAATATGTCATCTGTGAGTTAAATAAAGTATATCAAAAAGATATTCAAATATATGACACTGAGAAAGTTAAAAAATGGTGGAAAGGGTTTTCCCATTTGATTAAGTTTAAATGAATAGTATAACACAAAAGGAAAAAGGGGGATCTTGATTGCATAAGATTTAAAGTTATAACTGTTTACATAGCTTTAGTTTCTCTTTTCATTGTTCTAGCCGTTTGTCATATTACGTTCTGGTTTACCTCTGTTTTCTTTTTTTGTGTATTAACATGGTGAATTGTTTTGATGAGTGTATTTTGATATTTGATTGATGTCTTATTTCAATAAAGAAGAAAATTCCCCTACCTGGTAGACAGGTGGCGCTATGTCTACAGGGAAAGTCCTAGTTGCATGAAGGAAGACAGTGGAGGTGGACGTGCTACTGAGAGCGAGTCAGCACAGCCAGGCGGGAAGAATGGTACAGCTGGGAGACACCCTCAGGGTGGCCCGCTTTCCGTACCTCATCCTCCACCTTTGGCAGTGGTGAACGATGGAGATGCCATCGAAAATAGGGGAACTTCTGATTCCCCCACCATGCCGGAAGTCATTTCTGTTTGCAGTCCCTATCCAGGTACGATGCTTGTGATGGAAGATGAGGATATGGATAACCTGGTTAAAGTAAAACAGGATCTGTTGGCTAAAGCAGAAGCAGAATACCGTATTGCGAAACAGAGAGCAGCAGAGGGAAAAAAAAGGAACTACCCATACAAGGCTCTCCGTCACCTACCCTTGAGATGTTGGGAAATGTTTTTGTTGTGGCCTCACAGCCACTGGATATTCCGGTCCTCGAATCACCAGTTGTAGAGCAAGAGCACGAAGTTCGTTTGTGACAGGATCGACAATGGTCTCCAGAGCGAGCCTTAGAACAGGCTGGCTGGATCTGAAATGAAGCAGGTCAGTGGGTTGCGGATCCCAAAATTCCGCTTCCAGGCCACAAAATCTCCAGGGTTTCTACCGGGGTTAAGGGGGATAAGCCTTTTCATGTTGGAGGCATTCTAGAAATGCCGCTTACAGGGGATGTGCACTCAGTACTCCCTACAAACCCACCAGTAGGACAGTCCCCCTCTATGAACCCAGGAATTAATGCTGTGCAGTCAGATGCAAACTTATCTGGCTCTATATTCTTTTTCCCGATTGAGGCCCTCACACAGCAGGAAATCCCTGAGGCTCCACAGGCAAACAGCCTCCCTCCTAATGGAGATGAGAGGTCTAGTGTAACACTTGAAGGGATAATGGACACAGAATCTGTACCTCTCAACTTGACACCACCTACATATGCTAGTCTTTTTCAAAAGCCTGTCTCTTTGGCTAGACGTCACAATGCTGTGAGATCATGGTTTTTGGGGCCTGTAGACACTATGCCTGATTGGTTTTACGTGGGGAAAGTTTTACTAAAACAAATGCTTGGTTTTTCTCCCACTGAGGTGTATGCATTGATACATACCCCAGGTGAGTCTACATATGACATCAGTTTTCATTCTTCTGACATTTTGAATTGTTTTTGGATGAAGTATGCCCTACTAAAAACAAACCCTGCATGGACCCACTTTCAAGCTATACCCTTACCAAACAGTCCTTTAAAGTATTAACTGTCCTGTTCCAGAATGAGGGGGTAAATGTAGTTGATATTACATATTGGCTTGAGAAACGTAAAATCCAAGGTAACCCAGAACCAATCCTAGATTTAGACAGTTTCTGGAATGTGGGCTGGAGATACAAAGTGACTATCACAAACAGAAGATGGGCTTCAACATCTCCCCAGTTGTTTCTATTTGGGCCTGGATAAAGGTTTCCTTTTTTATCCTGGACAACCACGTCACTGTTATAAGTGTGGTTCTAGTAGACATTTAAGCAGGACATGTGATACACTGAAATGTGCGCAGTGCTGCGAGCTGGGTCATGTCATGTCTGATCATCACCATCCAGTCAACTGCAGCTTATGTGACTGCCCCGGGCAGCACTTAATACCACAAATGGGGATGTTCCTATCCAGGATTTTTACTTGAATACTGCTACAAAAGCAGTTTTGAGGCAGCGTGGGCCCCCCCCCTCCGTTTGGTAGAGTATCTTCTGAGGGCCCCTCTATTCCTTCTTTGGAAGTTCAAACAGTTCCACAGCAAACACCTGGGTCTGAGAAAAACCCATCTCCCCCTGTACCTTCTACTGAGGAAGTGCCTGCAGTCTCTGTATTATCTACTGACATGAATACTATGCCCCCTCCCCTTCTACCTGAAGGGGCTCTCACAATAATGAACAATCAGAAACGGAGTATACAGAACAAAACTCCAGTCTCAACTACTGAGCGCTTTCATCTCCCATTGCAAAATGCTTTTACCACCCTGCAGGGAGAGGATTTGGATGCTGGAACTGAATCAGACTCAACTTCGATGCATTCCTCCTAAGCAAGGGCTTAGCTACCGATACGCCTGACACGCCACGGCATGCTGCAGCTATCAGCTGGGGTAGCAGGAGCCAGCTGTTCTGCTGCATTCCTTTGTTTCTTTCATTTTTTTTCGCAGGCTTTCCCTGCCTGGGCACTTGTGAAAACTTAAGTTTTGAGGGAGGAGGGTGGGGGGTGGGGAGTCGCTGAGACGTAAGCGCGTACTGTGACGTGGCTGCTAGGAGGACCTGATTGAGAAATGTGCTTCGTATCTCAATCAGGTTCACTCATCGACAAAGGAGGCATGCCATCCATTATAAGGGGTGGGGTTGGGGTCTAGCGGGCTCTTTAAATGCCCGATGAAGCTACAGTACGCTCTCTTCGGTCGGTGCTTTGGTCAGGATCAGTAATTCGGGTCGAAGTCGTCAGACGGAGTCTGAGAGAGAGAAGAGTCCTGGCAGGGACAGCATGAGTGTAGATGAGTGAAGACTGCAGTGCAGACAACGGAGAGGAGAGTGACGAGCCGAAGTCGGTCACCAGCCAGCAGCAGAGTCGGTCGGGATGGGTGACAGACGGTCTGCAAGTGTAGTGTAGCACTGTAGCATGCCACAGTAGCAGTAGCCAAGCATAGAGTAGTAGCGGCGGGTCGGACTAGTAGTGTGACTGCACTGTCTGCCTAATCTAAGACTGCGGACTGCGGTGGGTGAGTGTGGTCGACCACCGAATCATCCTGTGTGTGTCTGGTGGTGCGGTCTACTAAATCCGTCCGATCGAGAGATGAGCAAGCAGGGGACTCTCCACCTAGGAGTCGGGAGACAGACTGACTGCGACTGCACCGCTGCATTCTCCAAAAGTTCTGCCTTAGCCTCCTGTTTCTGAGGTGAGTGACAACGTGGCCATTCAATGTGATAAAAAACGAATATAGGCTAGGGTTGAGTTGCAATGTGGTTTCTGAGTTGCAATGTAGTTTATTTGTCCCAATTTTGTCAGCATTTGGAAAAAATCCTGAAATTCACACTTTGCAGGGTTCATTCAGTCAGTGGCCCAGTCAGATTGTGGGTAATCCACTTGGTGCTGTCCTGTTTTCCTTGGGCATTTCATGGCTGCACTGGAGTTGATGCATGCTATAGCCTATGCCCTCCCAGTATGTTGCTCCAAGTATGTCTGTCTCCCATGGAGGTACTCCCAACAGCTCTGGAGGCTGCTTTAATTTTAATGATTGTTTTTAGACATAATTTGTTGAGACTCCAGGCTAGCATCACTAAACTGATCCATAGCTGTGCTCCTCAGGGAATGAGTTATGTAATGGAGATGAGATAAACAACTTGTCGGATTATGTTTCTGGTGATTTCTGCAAGGGGATTGGAGAGTCACTTTTGCAACATAGGTGACTCCCCTCCTCGCCACTCACCAACCAGCCACACCACCTGGACAGTACTGTGGAGCCACCAACTCCACAGGTGGTTATCCCCATCCTCCAACCACAGGGGAACCAACAGCTCAGTGCAGCTGAAAGCAGTGTGCAAAGTTTAAATCTTTGAGCTTGGCCCCTTTTCTGTACTTGTGTCCAGCTCCTCCAGGATTCTCCCACAAGACTACTAGCGAGTCCGAGAGAGTCACTGTTGTAACTTAGGTGACTGTTCCCCCTGTCACTTGCCAACCAGTCTTGCCACCTGGACAGGGGACTCTCCACCTAGCGTAGTGAATTTTGACAACTTTGCACATCTCTAGCCCTGACAACACTGGGTGACTACAGATGTTGTTGCAGACATTAAGTTATTTTCAAATTGCAGTTTTTTGTCTCTTGTCATGTAAACCTATAAGAAAGAAGCTTTTTTGACTATTTGGATAGTAAGTAATGCTCTTGGCTCATGGATAATAAGTGATGTTCTTTGCTCATGATAAGTATGAAATTGAGGCCACGAAAGTATGTACAAGGACAGTGACCAAAAGAAATGGACACAAATGCCCCATTTGGTTCACAAGTCAAGTTAGGACAGCCATTAGGGTCAAGAGGGAAGCATTTCACAAGTTCAGAAGTAAGCCAATCTATGGGAGGAATACCTACTAAAGAATATGGAGGATAAGTTAGCAGTGAAACAAGCAAAGGCGGCTGTGGAACTTCAGATAGTTAAAAGTGTCAGGAAGGGGAACAAACAGTTTTTCAGATATTTGCAAGAAAAAAGAGAAAGAAGGGTGCAGGGGTAGTTAAAATCAGGGATGGGGATAGGATAGTGGAAGAGGACAGGCAGAAGGCCAACGTTCTGAACAAATACTTCTGTTCAGTGTTCACAAAAGAACACAGTGGCCCAGTGCCTGACTATAGCATTACAGCACATGGCAAGGCAGTGCCATAAATGGAAACACCAAGTATTACCAAAGGCATGGTCACAGAGGTGCTTGAGGATTTAAAGATTGACAAATCTACTGGTCCAGATGTAATACATCTGAGAATAATTAAGGAGTTAGCGAGTGAGTTAGCAGACCCCTTAGTGCACCTGTTTAACTGTTCTCTACAGATTGGAGTTGCATCTAATGACTGGAAAAGAGCCAATGTGGTGCCTCAGCATAAGGGTGGTAGCAGGGAAGAGGGAGGTAAGTGGTAACTACAGGCTGGTCAGCCTTACGTCAGTGCTAGGAAGGCAAATGGAGGCCCTGATTAAACAAGACCTATAGATTACTTGGATAAGCATGGCCTACAGGATGACAAAAAAACAGTTTCATTACAGGCAGGTCATGCCAGACAAACACGATTACTTTCTTTGATTGGGTATCTAGGGAAAGGGATAGTGGCCAGCCAATGGACCTCCTCTATTCTGACTTCAGCAAAGCATTTGATTCAGTACCACACAAGCGCTTGATGAAGGAGCTAGAGGAGCTGGGCATAGCAAGCTGCATCGCTAAGTGGGTGGGAAACTGGTTGGATGGAGTAGGGTCCCACAGGGCTCAGTCTTAAGCCTAATCCTGTTTAATGTGTTCATCAGTGGCATAGGAGTAGGTAACCAGGGCAAGATTGCACTGTTCACAGATGACACTTAATTAGGGGGAAGGGTGGACTGTGAAGAAGCAGTGAGAATCATACAAAATTATTTGAAAAGGTTAGAACATTGGTCTAGTATCTGGCAGCTGAAATGTATTGCAAAGAAATGTAAAGTCATACATATTGGCAGGAATAACCCTAGAACAACCTATTGGCTAAACGGTGTCAAATTTAAGGTCTCAAAAAAAGAACAGGATAGGAGTTATTATTAGAGACACCCTTAAGCAAACCAGCCAATGCAATGCAGCATATAGTAGGGCCAACAAAATGATGGAATGCATAGAGAGAGGACTTGACAGTAGGCACAGGAAGGTGATACTTCCACTTTAGGAAGCATAGGGACAGGATAGAGACCTTTCAGAGAAGGGTAACTAATATGATACAGAAGCTTCAGGGGCTGCCATACGAGGGGCGGCTGCAGGTGTTAAACATGGACTTACTTGAATCTAGGAGAGAAAGTTGGTTTGACTCCCACAGCCCCCACTTGCATACTGTGTGACCCTGAGCAAGTCACTTAACTTCCTCGTGCTCCCAGGTTGCACCTGCAAACAAGCTTTCAGCTTAGTGTGTCTCACCTGGTAAAATAATTGGCAAAAAAAAAGTGGGAATATGATACAAACCTTTAAGTGCATGAGGGGTTTAAATTCAATATCCTATGCTGAACTATTCACCAAGGCTCCCAACTCAAACACAAGGGGGGCATGGAAGTAAAAAGAGGGGTGGGAGCTTCAGGAGGGATCTTAGGAAGCACTATTTCTCAGAAAGGATTGTGGCACTATGAAACAAACCACCTGCATAGGTGGTAGGAGGTAGGACTATATCAGCATTCAAAAGGCGTTGGGATAAGGAGTATGATAGAATCAAATCTGCAAGGGAATCTACCATCTAGGACCCAGGATCAGTTAGAATCTCAAGGGAAGACTTGATGGACCTTTGGTTTCTTTCTGCTGTCATCTTTCTGTGTTTCTGTGTATATTTCATTATCTGAGTGCTGGTCTCCATTGCTGGAGATTGCCATTGTGCAGTGTTTCGCTGTCTGAACATTTTCCTATTGAGAGCTAGGGCACCTCTTTTCACGCTGTGATCGTAGTAGCATAGTAACATACATGCACTGGCCCTAGACACTTTTGGGTACCAAAGTGATCCAAAAATTTAAGGTCTGTATGGGTAATTACTAAATACAGTAACTGCAGATTGGGTGCTTGGCTCACATTTGCACTCCTGGGCTTCATTTAGATCAGCTTGCTTTGGGTAGGAGACTAGTTTTATACCCCATTAATATTAGTTTGTTGAGATAAGCCTGATTGGAACCATTTGTGGTAGCATTGTAGAAATGTTTGCAGAGTGAATGAGTACTGTGTAGGGAGGATTGCCTAGAAGTGATTAATTAGCTGTCTGCAAGTACCCACTGTGTTACACTTCTATTTTATCTACATACAGTTTTTTTGTTTAGAACTTGGTAACCAGGATAATTACACTAAGCCAAAGCTTGATTCTGTGTGTGTGTGTGGGGTGGGGGTGGGGGAGTCTAGGGGCTGTGAAGAGCAAATAAAATACATTTATATATAGTGACAACTGCAAGCACACAGCCTCCCTAAAACACAAGAGGAGCGTGTTACTGTTACTTAGTAGCAGCAGACAGAAGAGGCAATGATGATGAATCAAGGATTTGACCCACTAAATAACTAGTAGCTTGTAGTTAAAATACACCTGAGCTAACCCAGGTCTGTACCTCAGAACATTTGCTCTCGTTGATTGGAAGCAAAACCCGAGCACCACTGAGATTACCTATCCCTCTTTGACTGTAATCTAGTGCCTGGTATGTCTGAGTTGCAGACTCTGCTGTGGCTATTCCTGGGCTGCAGCAGTACAAGACTACATTCTGATTGGATTGGGAGCTTGGCTCTCTGGGTGTGAGTGTGTGTGTGTGTGTGTGCCTGCTAGTGTGGTTTTCAGCGGAGTAGTGAACATGGCATGGTTTTGTGGTATGGGGCTCTTTGGGGCATAGCGGTTTAAAATTGGTCCAGAACCAACCCCAGAGGTATGGGCTCTGTGGTGTGAATGGTTTAGGTGATGGTTACAGTGCCGGAAGCAAAACCCAAGCACCACTGAGGTTACCCTATCCCTCTTTGACTGTAACCTAGTGCCCGGTATGTTTGAGTTGCGGACTCGGCTGTGGCTATTCCTGGGCTGCAGCAGTACACGACTACATTCTGATTGGATTGGGAGCTTGGCTCTGTGTGTGTGTGTGTGTGTGTGTGCCTGCTTGTGTGGTTTTCAGCGGAGTAGTGAACATGGCATGCTTTTGTGGTACTGACTTGGCTGTGGCTATTCCTGGGCTGCCAGTCTGTGTGAAACCTGTTGGTGTGGTATGTCTGGTGGTGTGAATGGACCTCTGTGGTACTGGCTACCTTGATGTGGTACAGAGGCTTGTCACAATGTAATATTGTAACCAAAAGCCAGTCTGTGTGAAACCTGTTGGTGTGGCATGTCAATTGGGAATGGACCTCTGTGGGACTGGCTACCTTGATGTGGTACAGAGGCTTGTCACAATGTAATATTGTAACCAAAAGCCAGTCTGTGTGAAACCTATTGGTGGTGTGGTTAGTGGTGTGCTGGCATATAATACAGCAAATAACTCATTGGGTGGAGAGGTAGCTCACCCTAAGGGGGGGTATGGATGGGGGAGGGATAGCTCACCCTAAGGGGGGTATGGATGGGTGGAGGGGTAGCTCACCCTAAGGGGGGTAGCAGAAACTTCACACTTGGTGTGCAGTTTAGAAATTCATGGCTACACCCCTGCTCCTAAGCAGACACTGAACGCTCTACAGAGGATTTAGCTACTATTCCAAAAAATAGATCCAGAATGGGATCTCGGAAATGGGTCAAGAAGAAATCATGAGGATTTTAGTTCTGACAAACTAGAGTTACAGTATTTCTCATAAATTAATGTCTAGCCTTTAAATCTAGCATGAATGGTTTGTATGAGCTTAAAATGGCTTCTCTGAATATAAACAGCATTCAGTCAGAGAGGAAACAGCTGTTGATTTTTGCTCTGTTTGAATTTGCCTTCTATGATGTGGTTTTCTTGCAAGATACTAGGCTGCACACTAGGCAGGAGCAAGATAGAGCATCCTTAGGGTGGAAATGGGGAGTAACCCAGTGGTCTATAGGGGATGACCTTTGTAGTGGGGTTGGTATATGTATAAATCACCCCTCTGTTAAAATTATACAAACTGTGGGTATATTTCCAGGCTGGGCTCTTATGATAGATGTTATTCTCCATGATTTACCTTGCCAACATAAATGTGTATGCCCTACAAACAAAGACAGCCAGAACAGAGCTTTTCCAAACCATATAACCCTATCTTTTCACCGCTAGATATGTTTTTTTAGGAGGTGACTTTAATTGTGGATTGTACCTCAAAGATAGGGGCCCACTGACATGGAAAATATATTGTGACACAAACTGTTTGAATGCCCTGATATTCCAAACTGGGTTAATAGATGCCTGTGCACACCTAGGTAAACTTGAGAAAACCTATTTTCATGGCACTTTGGCCACTAGAATTGATTTTTGGTTTATATCTCCACTTTTGGGAATCAAATATACCAAAACTACCACGGTGGCCCCCTCAGATCTTGCTGTTATAGAGATCTCAGTCTCTAACTATGATGGGATGCAGCAAGGCCTGGGTTATTGGTGGTTGAGCCTGGAACTCTTTTCTCTACCTAAGGTGAAGGAAGGTTTGATGGCATTACTAGAAGCACATAAATCTGTTAAATTTCTGTATCATACTTCTCAAACATGGTGGGAAGAGACAAAAAATGACATAAAACATTATCAACATATTGGAAGGTTGAATGGGAAATTTAGTAAAGATTTATACCAGGTATACAATACACAGTTCCAAAACCTAGTGTTTCAGGCTACACAGGGTAATGAACAAGTTCTTGTCAGCTGGTTGAAACTAAAGACAAAATTAATAATTTACAATATGACCGACTTAAATCCTTGGAACAAGAACGTAAGTTCGGAACCCAGAGAAATAAAGATTTCATGAACCCATATCACTTTTGTACCCAACAGCAACACCAGAAACGAATGACTTCAGTGAGAGATACGCAGGGTACCATTTTTACCACGAAAACATGTATTTTCCAGGTGGTAGATAACCACGTCTATTCACTTTTTAGTGGCCAGGAGTTACCAAACGATACTTATATCTGCCATGGCTGGATGGATGTTATCTGCCACACCTCTCCTTTCAGACAAAAACGCACTTATTGCACCCCTTAATCAATCTGAATTACTGGCCACATTAGCACACATGAGGAATGGCTCCAACCCGGGGAATGATGGGATACCATACGAATGCTATAATATTATTTTACAGGTTTTACTACCAGAATTTCTGAAATTATTTCAGAACAGTTTATCATCTGGGAAAATACCTGACACAATGGAGGAAGGGTTGGTGATTTGCATGTATAAAGCTGGGGACAGAGCAGATTTAAATAACTGGCATCCTATTACCCTGCTTAATACTAATTTTAAACTCCTTATGAAATTATTAAATAATAGACTCTGCCTTTGTGCGTCATCTCTCATTTGTCCTTCCCAAACCTGCACTATTCCTGAACGGAGAATAATAGACAGTTTACTCTGAGGAACTCACAGGGTTTATTCTTAGTTTAGACCAGGCAAAAGCCTTCGATAAAATCTGTCATAAATATCTTTGGGAGTGTTCAAAAAGGTATGGGATCACGCCAAAATGTATACAGTATCTTGGATACAATCCTGTTATGCAAAAGCTACAGCACAAGTTTATTGTAATGGGTGGCTGGGGAAAAAATATGGAGTGAATTGAGGAGTCAGACAGGGATGTCCCTTCAGCCCACTGCTAAATTTCTTTACTCTGGACCCACTATTACGCAGAATTAATGATAATTTAAATGTTCAGGGAGTTTCCTTTTCTAGCACCACTGAGGAAATCAAGAGCATAGCCTATGCAGATGACATCTGTTGTATCGTGGGAGTTTTAGCATTGGCTAAGTTAGTGGGAAATACACTTACAGAATTTATCAAATCAACTGGAGCGCAAGTACATTTTACAAAAAGTAAATGCCTTCCCTTTGGCTAGGTAAACTTTCTAGATCCTACGCTTATAGGATAACACTGGTTACAGAAACCTGCACAATTTTAGGATTACTTTATGGTAAAGGAGATTTAGCTTTGCTAAATTGGAATTCTAAGCTTGCCATAGCACAGGAGACGGTTACAATCTGGAATAAGTGGAGACTATCAAATCTAAAACGGGTGTATTTGGTTAAAACTTTTTTGCTTCCTATATTTCTCTACCTTAGTGCAATTTTTAGCCTGCCCCCACAATTAGAAAGCAAATTGTACAGCTGTTTTTTCTCCTGTGTATGGGGTAGCAGATTGAATCCCATTAAGAGGAATTTATTATTTAGGGATAGACAACATGGAAGGTTTAAAATGATAAACCACATTGTATTTTTCTTTACAATGTTTGTGGGTACTAATCTCAAACCAGTGCTGACAGGCCTTGATAACACAAGGATCCATTGGATGCAGGACTCTCTCACTGAGCTACTTCCTTTTTGGCCAATACACTCTGATATACCCAAGCAAAGATCTTTACAAAATCTCCCTGAGACTTTTAAGGTGTGTTTTGGGAAGATAAAACTCTGAGACCTTGTGCAAGAACATCTTGTGAAATATAATATAAAATAACTTTATAATCATCTGATTAATACCTTTTTTCAAGATGCAGCATATTTTGATTCAAAACCAACTTTGGAAAAACAATTAATTGGCAAAATGTTAACATCCCCCCACATTCCATATATGTGGGATGTTATGTGGCTTTCCTTGCCTGGGAAATTAAATGTAAAAGGGAATTTGAAACATAAAAACGTGGAGCATCATTATTGCCCTAGGGATACATGTTTTGAAACTATAGAAACAATGGATCACTTATTTTTGTTTTGACCCTTTGTTCAAAAATTTTGGAACTTGTTACGGACTAAATGGCCTACGTCGCCCTTTTACAATTTAACTCTAGATATTTTAAATTTAGGAGTATTGCCCTTTTTAGGGACAAAGCATGACAGAGTTACACTCTGGGGGCAGGATATTCAAAGCAGTTGCACATGGAGCAACTGAGAAGCACCAGTGCAACTGCGGAAGTGTGCCAAGGAGTGATATTCAGCAGGAGTTAGTGCACAGCGCAAGTCACAGTGCACCAATGCACAACCCTAATGAAGCCATGCGCAAGGGCAGAGAGCGTGCCCATGAATATGTGGCGCAGTGCAATATTCAACCCCCAACCCATGGTGCAAGTGCGGAGCAATGGCCAGATGCGCCGAGCAGACATGAGCCTATAAATACAGGGCGCAAGCAGGGGAACAGCACTTGTGCCAGGGGTGAGAGCAAGAGAGGGAGAGAGAGAGAGAGAGAGTGTGAGAGAGAGCAAACCACCGGCCTGTGGAGGGAGGAAACAGTAGGAACAAGGGAGAATGTGCCTGTCAGGGACTGGGGGAGTGGAACAGGCAGCCACAGGGGTGTGGGACAGAGGTGGCAGTGGAGGGTGAACCAGGGGCAGAGGGGGCAACAGGGAGAGGCAGGCAGAGAGAAAGGTACTGCCCCACAGTGGCAAGCAGACCACAGGAGCTGACCACTCAGGGGGAGACAGGACAGCAGGGGCCATGGCCAGCACAGCCTTCCAGATGGAGGCCATAATGAGGGGTGTGAGGAGGCAGGCCGTAGCATACGTGAACAGGAAGGGCTACCCAGTGTCAGCTGCCAGGTGGTGTACGATGCCAGGGGGCGCCTAACCAATGTCTGTGCCACACACCCTGGAAGTGCACATGACACATTCAACTGGCACAGGTCTGCGCTGTGCCACAGGTTCGAGCATGGGGACATCCCAATGGGCCACCTAGTGGGTGAGTATGGGATGGCCATGGGGAGCTGGGAACAGCAGGGCATGGGACTGGGGCAGCCAGGGTGGGTGCACTGGTGAGGGCACCAGGGATGGGCAAGGGGCACAGCAACAAAGGATACTAGGCTAACCATGTACTTGTCCACATAGGTGACAGTGGCTACCCACTCAGGCCCTGGCTGCTCACCCCCTACTGGTGCCTGTCATCCTCAGCGGAGGACTGGTACAATAAGGCACAAGCCAGCATGTAGAACATCATTGAGCATGTGTTTGGGATGCTGAAGGCACGGTCCCATTCCTTGACAGGTCTGGTGGTGCCCTACAGTACAGCCCCTCAAAAGCCTGTGGCCTATTCCTAGCCTGTTGCATACTGCACAACATGGTCATTGACCGTGGGATAGCTGTTGAGGCTGAAGAGGGGGATAGCAGTGGGGACAATGAGGGCAATGGGCCTGAGGGTGGTGGGGTAGCCCCCTCCGGGCTGAGGGACCCCTGGCTCCAGAGGATTGCATGCCAGCACCAGGACACAGTTGCACAGGAGCACTATGGTGTATGCATGTAGGTGGAGCAACACCCATGCAGTGACAACACACAACGGTAGGTCACACGGGCATAGCACTGGGCATGCACACACAGAGGCATGGTGCAGGGGTGGGGGTGGCAGTGCCACACAGCCACACACATTTGCCTTCGGCGCTGTAGAGCAACACACACACACACACACACACACACACACACACACACCCAGGTGCCAGCATGTGGCGTGGATCAGCTGCAGAGCGCCGGTGCTCAAGTGCAACCAGTGCATGACTGCTCTCATCACGCCCATGCCCCATGGAACAGTACCTAGCCAGGTGCGCACACAGGCAGCATGCAGCACGACACACAGTTGCCACAACTGTGGCAAGCACCAATAAAAATCACCCATGTGCGCACAGAGCAGTGGCAGCAGACTGCAGCCAGGAGGCACGCACATCAGGTCCACCATGCAGAACCATGGCCACTGCGGACATGGGGGTGGTCACGCTGTGGCCGATCAGCAGCCACTGGCTGCTCATCGGCCACAGGGAGTGTATGCAACTTCCCCACAGGGGTTGTACTGCAGGACCACGACTGGGTCCATGCAAGGGTGTGGAGGCACCCAAACAGGCCCACCCCAGGTGTGCCTGAGATGCCTACAGCAGAGCCTGGCATCAACAGGGAGGGTGTCGCTTGCCACTGGTTCCATGGGGTAGACTGTGCACTGTGTGGTGTCCGTGGCTGGTGGCCACTCCTTGTGGCAGCCAGCGGTGCCAGGCCACCCATGATTGCATTGGTAATGTGATCCAGAGCTGCAGTCGTGTCCTCCCACATGCGCTGTATAGCCTCCAGGACCTGGGCGGTGCCCCTCTTGTGCAGCTTGGCCACCTGGTGCACCTCTGCACAAAGTGCATGCACCACAGCTACAAGCAGCACCTGTTGCTCCACGGAGGCCCGCAGCAATCAGGTATGCTCCAACAATGGGTCAGCACCCAGGGGTGCCTGGGTGGGCCACTGACCCACCGGTGGTGTATGGTCGTACTGCACATCTCCCCGCTCAGGTGGATGCTGCACAGTGGGGTCCCCATGGGGTAGGTCTCTGTCTGGTGCCCTGACAGTGGACACTGCGTCCGGCCACCAAATATCCCCAGCCATCTGCTGCTGCTGCCCCTCCGGCCCCTGTAAGCTGGCCAGCGCCTGGGCGGATGCACCACTACCACCACATGGCACTTCCATGGCTGTGCACATAGCAGCACCTGCAGTGGCAGGGGCAGCTGTCCCACTGCCAACAGGCCACTGGCCGAGCTACCAGTGCTGGTAGTAGGTATGGGTGTCACCCCCGCAACTCCACCCACGCTGTCCATGATGATGGTCATGTCATCATCAGTGTTGGACCTCACTCCAATCTGTGTCTCCGCGCAGAGTACGCCATGGCTGGCATCCTGCTGAAACACAGCCAGGGCCTCGTCCGACACCAAGTCCAAGACATTTGGCTGGACGGCAGTGGTGTGCTGCAGCCAATCGGGCCCCCGGATGTCTGTGGAGGTAGATGGCTGGTCCTCCGGGGCCGGGCCTGCCCCCACAGTAGCTGCTGGTGGCCCTTCCACTGCATGCTGGCATGCCAGTGCTGTAAGAGAAGACAGAACAGTTAGTGCTGCATTGCCGCACCGGCCCCCCCTTCCTCCGTCCCCCTCCCCCCTCCTTCTCCCCCCTTTGGGCATGGCATACGTGCCATGTAGTGATGAGCTCCTGCTGTCTGGAATCCACCACCTGGCACCCCCTCAATGGTGCTGTGCTGAATAGGGGCTGCCACCAGCTCCTCCTGCACCATGAGCTGTGGCACGTCTGCAGAGCCCCCTCCAGTGGCTGACCTGGCTGCCTGTATGGCCGCCACTTTCTCTTTGATGTGGCATTTATCTGTGCCCACCTTCTTCCTGCACTCCTGTACAAACAGCTGGTGGCTGCCCTGCTGGTTCACTGATGCCACCCCCTCTATCCAGGCCACAGCCCTGGCCTGTGGTGTGCCTGTGGCACCACTCAGCAGTTGCTCCCTGTTGAGGTAGGCCTCGAACAGGGCATCGTCCTCAGCCATCGTAAAGTTGGGCCTGCGCTTGTGGGCAGGCCCATGCTCCACAGTCTCCTCATGCTCGGACATAGTGATACCTGTGGACAAGGACATGTTTGTCAGTGACTGCAGCTGCCACTCCATCCACCCTCCTGTGCTGGCTGGTCCCACAGCAGGCGCAACTTACCTCGGATAGTTGCAATACTGGTCCGTGGCCTGTGCTGTTATGCGGCGCCTTTATAGCGCATCACATGCAAATGAGCAGTGGCGCAGGGGTAATGACATGCTAATTTCCCCAGTGCACCATGTATTGGCTCATGAGCTCATTAGCATGTGGTGGCTGAGTATCGCACACTTGCTCCCTGCACAATGGAGTTGCTCCAGCGCATGTCGCAGCGCAATGCAGTGACATGCACAGTGTGCTGCTCTGCAGTGCGCATGTATCTGGCACAGTGCCACCATCTATTGCACACAGTGGTCTCAGAGTGCCATGGGGGCTGTGGCGCACTGTGCGCTATGGCCTCTATTGCTTTGGTTCACTGTGCGCCGGGTGACCCCTGACCCCTGTTGTGACCCTGTGCCTCTTGGGACTACACCATCACATGCCGGGTGGGTCACACCCATTCCACACATCTATGGTGATGCGCGATTGGTGGCCGTGGCCCATGCTGACATGATGCGTGCATCCTGCGCATGTTGGGCACAAAATGCGCCTCTGGACGCCATTTTGTCCCTACAACTTGCATTGTGAGCATGGCGCAGTGAGTTGTGCAACGTGCCTGCAACTGGTCTGACCCAGATCTGGTCAACCTCGTGTCTCCTGTGCAACCAAATGCACCAGGGCTGTTCGGCCAGGTGCCCCTGCAGCAAGCCAGGATGGAGGTCTGGCAGGTCATTGCTGCAGGCCTGTTACGGGACACCAGGGTGCCATGGACTGGTGAGCAATGCTGCCACCGGTACAGGGACATGATGTGGTGGGACCCTGAGTGACTGAAACAGCTGCAGGCACACATCTGCAGGGGGGGCCATGTAATGCCCAGGTACGTTGTCACAGGCTGCATGTGTGCCCTACTGCTGTACTGTGGATTTGGCTGGGCTGCCTGACATGCCCTGTGGGGGGTGCACTGGTGGCATGCACATTGCGGGGTGGCATTGCCAGCCACTGATAGTGCTGTGCTACTGCCTTGCGGGACATGTCAGGCTGGGGCACACGCTGTGTACAGGGGTGGGGGTGGTGGGCACATGCTGTGGTTGTTCTCTGATGTGTACCTGTCTTTGTTCTGAGAATCGGTGCCATGCAAGTGTGGCAGGTGTACAGAGCGGGGCACAGCAGGCTGCTGTGGGTCTGACTGGTGGAGGAGGAGTGGCAGCAGGGCTGGTGCAGGCGGCATCATGGCGGGCAGGTAGACTCTGTTGTATTCCTCTACTCAGTACCGGGTAGCCAGCGGGGGTGTGGGTGTGGCCATGGCCACCTGTGCCATGTGCCGCATCAGCTGTGTGCTGCACACTGTGCGTGGTGCATGCCACTGTGTGGCAGCCATTGCACATGTGTACCAGCTGTTGGTGGGCTGGGTGTGTGCAGGCTGCCACCAGTGCTGCAGTGGTGCTGCTGATGTCATGTGTTATCTGCCTGTCACTGCGTGGTTGGGTGGCCATTGAGTGGCAGTATCCACCACTGTGCACTGTCCTGGCATGCTGGGATGCTGGCAGACATTGGCCCACCTACTGTGGGTGGTCAGGGTACCACTCCAGGGGTGTGCCCCCCCCACTGCCAAGTGCGCACAGTGGAGGGGGGGCATTGTTCCCAGGGACCTTGCACTGATCACCTGTCCATTCCTTTCTCATAGGCGTCCAGAGGAGGTCAAGGCTGCCCTTATATTGCCGCCTCTTAAGGCAAATAATCCTCATCACGTCCACTACCCTGGAGGTGGCTCAGCAGACATGGCAGATGGGGATCCAGGACAGGCAACAGTGGAAGCGTCAGGAGGCAGTAGGCCATGACCGCCCATAGACCATCCCCACCATATCCCTTTTACCCCCGCCATCCCTTACCCATCCATCCACCAGCCCCTCTGTACAGTTCCTGTTCCCTGTCCTCTTCCCTCACTCTCCTTCCCTTTCCCACTTCATGCCATTGTAAATAGTTCCATTGTTTAATACAGTTATCCTGCTTACCTGTCTGTGTCCGTGTCTGCTTTGCAGCTGGCATGTGGAGCCTTGCTGCAGTGGTGTGGTGGGTGACAGTGTGGTGTGCCTGTGTCATTGTGCAGGTTGTGCATGGTGGTGTCCTGCCCCTTGGTCAGTGGCTGTCCCTTGAGGTGGCCATGGGGTGGCTGTCCAGGATGTGTGGCATGTGTGTTGGGAGGCATAGTCCAGGGTGTGACTGGCCAAGGTCTGGGTGGGTGGGGCACAGCATGCAGTGGTGGTTCCAGTGGCAGCCCTCCCTTGGCCATTGGTGCCACCTGTTCCCTGTGTCCTGTGCCATGGTGGTGTTGGGGGTGGCTGGCTGCCTGTGTGTGCCCTGTGGTTGGTGTTCACCTGTGCCCTGCCACTGTGCCTCCCTGGCACTGTCCCCAGGTGTGTTCCTGTGCCTGCCCCTCACTTTTCCTCTGCTGCTGTGCTCCCACCATTGCCTGGGGCAGGTCCTTGTGTGCCTGTGCACTTTTCCCTTTGTGCCCTGGCACATCTTTGGTTGCGCTCTGGTGCTGGTCTGGATGCTCCCTGGTGCATCCCTGGTTGTGCAATGGCACAGGTCTGGTTTCTCTCTGGTGCTCCCTGGTTACGCCATGGCACGTCCGTGCCATATTCAGCCGTCTTGCGCTGGCACATGTTGCCGTGCACACCCTTTGAATATGGCACTGCTTGCACAACAGCGCATTGGAGTTGCACTGCACCAGACTTGCACTGCCGTTTGGCGCAGTTCTGAATATCTGGCCCTGACTGTTTTTAGTTTGCTTCAAATTTTACATCTGGCATGTGAGATGTAGGCTGATGATCCAGCAAATATGTTACATGGAAGAAAATTTGTTTTGCATGATTGACAGTGCAGTCCAGAGACGTAGAACTTTAGAAAGTAGGTCGGTGTCGCCTAGGGTTTTTCAGTCTTGGTGCCATAGTATTGACTGGCTTTAGTTATTCCTGGAAGATTTCATGACAAGGGTCTGTTTTCATGGTAAATATGGACATACATTAAGGTTATAGAACAGATCCCTGCCCCCTACTTCCCTTTGGGAGGGGGGGTTCTTGTCTGTCTTTGTTTTAGCAGGTTAACCTTACTGGTAACATTTGGGGTTTTCAGTGTGGTAGACCGTACTATGATGTTAAGCATTTACTTATTGAAGGACTGATGGTTTTTAGAGCACAAATGTTCTCGGAGGAATATCTGAATGTTTAATATTGAATGGCTTTGGAAAATTTATCCTTTCTAGTTTACGTTTTGTCTTCTATAGGGATATCTTATAGTGGAAGATTTAATTGTTGTAGCCAACATATTTTTCTACCCTGTAAGTGGGGGAAGGGGTCTCTTTTTAGGTGTTTTTTTGTTTTTTGGGTAAGGTATCTAGTTGGAAGACAATATGATCGGGTATGAATGTAATACCTATTTGAAGTCTCCTGTTATCATTTTATTTCATTCAGTGTGAAATTAACACTGTTGGTTGCTATTAGTTGTTGGAAAGTATATTAAAAATTCACTATCTCTTTTAGTAGGTGGAGGGTATGTTTAGAATATTTTTTAGTTACGTTTTGAGTTTCAAGGATGATGTTATAATTTCCTGGTTTTATGTTTTATACATTTTAATGATATATTATGAAGTAATACTGAGCTGTTTATATGTTCTTTAAGTTATGGAAAAGAAAAAAATCTCCCCTACCCTTTGGGGGCGGGGAGGGTAGAGTTATGATTTAGTTTGGGTCCTGAATTTTTTATTTTAAGGCTAACTAGAAAAGGACTGACTATAATACTTCTTTAACTTTCTTTATGATAGGCATAATCTTGTGTGAGTTCACACTGCTTTGTATTTATTCATTTTTTCAGTCAAAATTTTCCCCTACTTCATTTAGTGGGGGAGTTTTTTTTTAGTTCTCTTGATTTTGTTTTTGGGTTAAGCTATTTAGTTGAAAGACAATCCAACAGTGTATGAATGTAATACCTAATTGAATTTTTTGGTTATTGATTTATGTATGGTTTTATGTGAAAGTCACACAGTTTTTTTATCATTTGTCACTGGAAGCTCTAATAAACACCCCCCTACTCATTTAGTGTGTGTGTGTGGGGGGGGGGTTAGTGTCATGACTTAATCTGGGCCTTAACCATTTTATAGATAGGAAATTAGAAAAGGTATGACTGTAA
Organism: Neoceratodus forsteri; assembly: GCA_016271365.2. Lineage (NCBI taxonomy): Eukaryota > Metazoa > Chordata > Ceratodontiformes > Ceratodontidae > Neoceratodus > Neoceratodus forsteri. Next base: position 405,384,542 of record JADMNL010000024.1, read on the forward strand.
TACTTATTTGAAACCTTTTATGACTTTTATATTGTCGTGTGAGTTAACACTGTTTTGTATTTATTTGAATTTGAAGTAAAAAAAAATAATAATTCTCCTACTCCTTTGGTAGGGAGGGGAGGGTGATACAGTTTGGCAACCTCTATTTTTTGACTAGGGTTTATGTATGACTTACTATGCATTTACATTTATGACTTTTCCTTTTTACGTTTGTATATTCCTGTTTTTCACAGTAGAAAGTAATACTCTGTTGAGTTCTGTTTTTTTCCCTTTTCTAATTTTGTATGACATAATACTGATTTGTTTATCTGTTCTTTCGTGATATGAATAAAGATTCCCCAACTCTCTTAGTGGTGGGGGGATGGCAATATTTTAGTTTTTTTAACAGCTCTATTGCTTGTAGTGTTATTTCAATCAATGTATGATAGTAATACTTCCTTGCTTTTCTCTACTTATTTTCTCTTGTATTACTATTTGTGTGCATTAACACTATTTGTAAATATTGGATTTTGAAGTTGTTATTACAAATTCCCCATCAATTTTATGGGGGGAGGGTTTTTTGGGTACTTTCACAATTTTTCTTATTATGTTAAATATTTATTTGGAAAGGAATCTGACAGGAGTATGATTAAAATACGTGTTTTTTTTTTCTCATTTATGAATTATGACAGGAGACAAGTATGAATTAATACTTTTTTTGTCATTTAGTTCATTTTTACACGTTTTGTCAATTTTGTTTCAGTTTGAATTGCATGATTGTAATACTTTGTTGATTTATTCCTTTATTTATGTATTTTTTGATGTGAATTAACGTTGCTTGTTATTTTTGTTTTGAAGTTGTAAATAAAAATTCCCCTACTCTTTTCGGTAAGTGCCATGGGATCATTAACATCCACCTGAATTACCACCAATCCAGGCAGATGGGACCTCGGTTTAATGTCTCATCTGAAAGACGGCACCTCAGAAGTGCAGCACCCCCCATGCTGCACTTCAGTGTCAGTATTGGGATATTAACCGAAGTGCCAGATGTGGGAACTGAACCCACAGCCCTCTGATCTCCCAACCTAGGGACGAGTACGCCACCTACTAAGCCATTGACACTGCAGTTAATGAATTTATTTTGCTTTTCTAAGTAGGAATTTCCATGAAAGTTGTCAAAATGATTTCTGAACTTTTGTGGAAGTGAAAATCTGACTTTCAAGCAAATTCCGCTAGCAGATGTGTTTTTCACACAGCTATACACAACAAGAGAAAAAGTTGATGGGGTAAGTCCTGAAAGTGAGGTAAAAGGGCTTGGGGTTGACAGTAGAAAGGAGTCAATGGGATGGGGCAGTAGGATAAAGTCCATATAAGAAAACAGGACTGCAAAAAATATTTGAATGGGGGGTCACGTGATGGCAGCCTGAGCGATAGTCGCACTCTCCCGGAGCTCCGTCAATCGACCGCTGAATTTTCTATTTTCACGGCGATTAAGTGTTTAAATAGCTGCTTCATTTAGTCAGGTGATGAGTCTTTCACATGATTGCTGCTTTATGGATTGACGATGGAAGCTTCGTTAAAAATGGCGACCAGCTTTTCGCCTCCACAAAGCGCCGAGAAGTTACAGGCCGCAAAGAGAGCTAAGCAGCAGGCCGCTAGCCTGTCACAACTCCCAATAGTTGACTCCCCGCTCATGGAGGCTAAGTTCCTGGAGACTATGAAACCCCTGCAAGTCTCCATCTCTATCTTGGCTGGGGATATTCGGGAGATTAAACAAGCTGTGGATTCCTTATCAAGAAGGATTGGGGATGCAGAGAGCAACATATCCTCGATTGAAAGCAGACAAAATGGAGCAGATTCAGAGATTGTGTTGGCAAAAGGAGAATCAAGAAGTAAGACAAACTAGAGGATTTGGAGGACGAGCAGAAGGAACAATTTGGTTGTTATTGGCATACCTGAAAAAGAGGAAGGTAATGCCCCAACTACATTTATGCAAAAATTCTGCCTTAAAATTGCAGGTTCTCCTTCTGGAGGGGGAGATTATATAATAGAAAGGGCACATCAAGCCCTGCGCCCTCCCCCTGTACAGGGTCAACCCCCCAGACCTCTGATTCTCTGGTTTCTCAATTTTCTGGACAAACAACACATCCTAGATAAAGTTAGAGGGACGAAGGAGCTTTTATGGGAGGGCAAGAGAATCTGGATTGTACAGGATTTGCCTCATTCTGTAAGGATTAGAAGACAAGAGCTACATCCTTTAGTCTCCAAGCTTATTGCTGCGTCGAAGCCTTTTAAGGTGAAATATCCTGCCATATTAATGGTTTCTAATGAGGGGAAATGGTTGTCCTTCGAGTCACAGCAGCAGGCACAACAGTAGCTACAGCGGATTCTACCAGACCTGTTTAAGTGAACTTTCGCCTTACTCATCTGCTGGAGTGGGACTCCCATTCACCTGTTTATGATGGCTGCATGACTTGTGATATTCTGGACATATATTTTTTTGTTTTGTTTTGTTTTCCCCTTTTCTTCTCCCTCTGGAATGACCTGCTCGGACTAGTTTTTTCTTTTAGGGACATGGTTGGACTACTGAGTTTACAACTGGCATGGTGCGTGCTGACTCACAGTAATGTCATCTTATTGGGCCCTCATTCCGTGCAGTCGAAGAAATATCATAAAAGCAAAAGGAAGAAGAACAAGGAGTGAGAAGAATAACAGTGGATACTAAGAATGAAAGAAGACCCTCAGGGTTCCGCACCCCCCCTTTTTTTTTTGTTGTTGTTGTTTAAGAGGGGAAAAGAAAGAGAAGAGAAAAAGGAAAAAAAAAAAAAGAGAAAAGACTAATTTAATTTACCATGGTGTTGAACATTTATTGATGATTATGGGGCACATATATGGTCTTTTGGTCTGCTGTGGGACAGTTTCCCATGAGGCGGGGTAGGAGGGCTCCGGGTGGGGAAGTGGGTGATAATTAGCTCTGGGCTGTTTTGGATGTATGTCATGTGGCAGTTTAGTTTTAGGAGTGCAGTTTTCAGGAACTGGGGTTACGTATTATAAAGGGGAGAAGCTTAGGAAACTTTATTATAAGGGGTGGGGAGGGAGGGTGGGGTGGGGAGCTAGCTGGAGGGAGGGTGGTGGGGAAAATCCATGGTCTAGGGTACATAAATAGGGGAGGTCTGTTGTTCTTTTAGGTGCTTGTAATTATTCAGCTTGTGGGCGACATTGTAATACCCCATACGATCCTTGGATAGCTCCATATTATACTCTTTGCCAGGTCCATGACATTACCATATAAAATTGTCAGTTGGAACATAAAGGAGCCAAGGATGAGGTCAAGAGGCAGGTGGTCTTAAAACATCTTCTACACTTAGGGACACAAATTGCGTTCCTTCAGAAACCCATTTAAAGAGGCTGACCTTCACTATTTTAAAAGAATGTGGTAGCTCAAGTATTTGGTGCCGGAGCTTCATCTAAGAAGAGCTGGGGTGGCCATCCTAATTACAAGAGGTTCCATTTAAATCGGTACAGGAATGTTGGGACCCAGAAGGGCATTTTGTGTTTGTGAAAGCCATATTAGCATCTCAACCTGTGGTTTTAGGCTCGATTTATGGTCCCAACTGTGAATCACCTTCATTTTTCAGGGACCTTTCCCACAAAATGGGCCTAGAGGCTCATAATATCACTATTCTTGGAGGAGACTGGAACTTGGTACTTCAAAATGATTTACTTCTGGCACTTGGGTTAATATCCCAGTACTGACACTGTAGTGCAGCATGAGAGGGGTGCTGCACTTCTGAGGTGCCGTCTTTCGGATGAGACGTTAAACCGAGGTCCCATCTGCCTGGATTGGTGGTAGTTCAGGTGGATGTTAAAGATCCCATGGCACTTATCGAAAAGAGTAGGGAATTTCCCCAGTGTCCTGGCTAAATTTCCCTCATTCAGTAAAATACCACCAACAGCTTAATCGGTTCAAGGTCAGTTGGCATTCATCTGTATTCCCCCTCTCCCGGGTCGTGCCTGAAAATAGGCAGGATTTGTCTAGTGCACTTACCCAGTCAACAAAAGCTAAATAAATAAATAAATAATAGGCATAGGGGCCTTACCCCATCTCAAAGAGCCCTGAAAGATTTTATCAATAAATCAGCCTTAGTCGACATATGGCGCCTATTCTTCCCTGAAAGGAGACAGTACTCCTTTTTCTCCCCAGTACATCATACTTATTCAAGAATAGATTATATTTTAGTTAGCTCATCTGCGGTTCCCAACATGTCTCAGGCAGAGATTTTGGCAAGGTGATTTCAGATCATGATCCGGTCTGTGTAAGATACACCCCTTTCCGGAGGGCGAGATCTACACAATGGAGATTAAATACCCAAATTATAAAGAAGAATGCTCCCTAAGGAGCATTAGGATTTTATTGTACACTTTATATGGCAGACAATAGTGACTCTATAACTCAAAAAGATCTGATATGGGCCGCCTTAAATGCTCTTAAGAGGAGTTGATTAAGATTGTGTCTAGGAAGAAAGCGGGAACAGAGAGGAGGCTGAGTACTGTGTTATCTGCTATCCAATCGATGGAACATAGTTTATCCATACCTCAACCGAGTCAGAATGGGTCAAGTTACACCAATTACAGGCCCAGTACTGGAAATAATCTTTCAACAAGCAGAACTTGCTCTCTCTCGAACAAGATGCAGTACTTAGATATAGGGAAAAGCCGAGCAAACTCCTTGCTTGGCGAGTAAAACAAATAGACTCAGCTCAATATATAGTGGGTGTTCGAGTAGGTCAAGAGGATCAGATCTGTACAGACCGAGAAATCTCAAAAATATTTGGGGAGTACTTTCAGAAATTATATGCACAGGAACCTGATTCTAGATCTTCCTGTCCTGAAATTACAGAATACTTAAATGAAGCGAACTTGCCAAAATTATCAGAAGCCGACTCCAAAATCTTAGAAGCACCAATTGTAATCTCTGAGATACACCAAGTTATCCAACAGCTGCCTCCTGATAAATCTCCTGGCCCCGACGGTTTCCCGAGTAATTTTTATAAAGCTTTTCTCCCAGATATCTCACCAATTCTACTAGACACTTTTATGTTCTGGTATAATTCTGGTATTTCTGACTCGGGTTTCCTGGAGGCCACAATTTCCCTAATCCTAAAACTGGGTAAAGATCCCTCTAGTTTGGACAGTTACCGGCCAATATCTCTTCTTAATACCGACATTAAAATACTTGCAAAAATTTTGGCTAATAGATTATCTAAAGTCATGGATCGGCTAGTGTGCAGGGAACAAGTGGGCTTCATGAAGGGAGATTATCCCATGATCATATGAGGAACTTATGCATCTTATTGCAGTAGCTAAAGATTCTAAAATCCAAGGCACTTCTATCATCGATGTCGAAAAGGGCCTTTGATCGAGTATCCTGGCCTTTTATTTGCCACTCTCTCGCCTTCGTATACCCTCCAATTTTTAAGTTGGATCAGAATCTTATATTCATGTCCATCGGCAAGGTGAAATGTAATGGCTTTTTGTCACTGGCCTTCAAGTTGGAGCGTGGTACTAGGCAGAGCTGCCCTTGTCCCTTTATTATTTAACCTGTATTTAGAGCCACTGCTACGGTAGAGCTTATGAAGAATTCTTCTATCAAAGGTATACAAATAGGGATTCTAGGTATGTTTGTTCTGCATATGCAGATGACGTGCTATTACACATAGAAAACCCAGAGACTTCGATTCCACCTATACTAAAAGAGATTAATGGCTTCTCCGGAGTATCTTCATACAAATTGAACTGTGCTAAAACCAAAGTTTTCCCTTTAAATCACTTTACGAGAAAAGCAGATTTGCAGGATTTAGGCATCGCATGGGAAACCAATTCCATCACATTCTTAGGTATGAACATCAATGCGAGTTTTACTCAGATGATCAGAGATAATCTGGGCTCTATAGTGCAAGAGATCTCGGAAGATCTTAAGAGATGGGGCACAGTCTCCTTATCCTTATGGGGCAGGTTGAATCTTATAAAGATGATGGCTCTTCCAAGGGTTCTTTATCCTCTAGATATGCTAGATCTATCTGCCAAAGAACTGGTTCATTAAACTACAGAAATTATTCAATTCTTTTTGTGCAAAGCAAAACAACCCGTCGATCATATTTTAAACTTACGCTCCCAAACTTAAAGGTGGCTTAGCTGCCCTTCCCTTTTATATATTATCTGGCCCAACATGTAGGTAAATTGGCCTTTGGGATTAGGATCAGACTAGAGCAATTTATACACCTCTCTGGTTGGACATTGAACAGGATCTTGCAAAGGGGCTAAATGCTCTTTATATGCATTGCTATTTGTCCCCAGCCAGTCTACCCAAGTCTCAAAATAACCCTATGGGATGGTCTTTCAGGGCTTTTCACCAGCTACAACGTTATTTAGGTGTTCACTGGTGGTTATGTGGTTCCAACCCATTGTTGACAATCCACAAATTAAAATTGATGGCTCTTCTATTCCGTAGCCTTTTGGTGTCAGATAAGCAAATTAACTGTAGCTGATTTTTGGGATCAGGATAGGCGTATGCATTTGAGGTCCTGAAAAACTTGAGCCTCACGGACCTGGATTTTACAAATGGCTGCAGCTTAGTAAAGCTTTGACTCAGGTCTTCTCTTTGGCTTGTAGGGCTGATGAGGAGGTGTAAATGTCCACACTCTCTTAAGGACTGCGCAGCAGCTCACACGCAGTAGCCAAGGTTACGCAGACTTCTCCAAGAATGGGATCACAGACTCCTTCCGGAATCTGTTATTATTGGGTGGAGGCTTTGAATATAAGTGCCTCCCCGAAGTCTGGGCTACACTTTGAGTACTACGTATAGGTTTATTAAGCAAGACAGGCTAAGATTGATACAATTCAACATTATGCATCATTTGTACTTGACTCTACCCATCTATTCAGAAGGGTGTGCTTAGTTCACCTCTCTGGAATTGTAAAAGGAAGATGGAACCTTATACCACCTATTATGGTTGTGCCCTCAGATTCAAAGTTTTGGAAAACTGTGGGTACCCTGCTCAGCCCTATCCTTGGCTCTCTCAGAATGGACACCCCGAGATTTGTTTATTGGGTGCTTTCCTGACCACTCCTAAAACCTGGAGAGCGTATCTCTTTGGTTTCAATGGTAACAAGTTGTTAATCCTCAGATATGGAAGGTCAGACAAGGTTCCAACGCGTTGGTGGAGTGGCACAGGGAATGTGTTTTGGCTATACAACTCGAAAACACATAGCAGGTATCGGGGAAACGAGAGTACTTTGTATACGTTATGGGGTTCGTTGGAGCATTTTCTCTTGACCTGGAATCCGCTAAACTAAGAAGTTTTGGATTTTCATGCTAGCACCTTTCACCTATTGCTATCCTGTACCTGACCTCTTATAGGTCATAGTAGAGGTGGGGGGTGGGAGGGTTATAGGTTTAGGGCTTTTATGGTAGACTGTTGTTTATTCCGTGGAAAGTGCGATGTTCCAAATCTTTATGTTAGAATCAAGATTTCAGGCTTTCTGTGTAATACCAATATAACTACGTGTTGGCAATTGTGGTTGTCGAGAAAACAATAAAAATTTTAATTATAAAAAAAAAGTAAAAAATATTTGAATGATAAACCGAATTGTGTCTAACTCTAACATTTTTCAAAGTTATCCAATTAGTATTAGTGGCTACTTAAAGGGAACATAAACACTATGTAACTTAAATCAAATATTGCTGGTGTTTTCTGTTTATTGTCATGCTGTTAACATATTTATATTTGCAGCCTGCATGCTGTTTTTTCCCCAACTCTGTTTAGTGCTTTCAAATAGGCACTTGCTGTCTGTAACAAGGGAGAAATACATACACTGACAGACACACACACACACACACACACACAGTGTGAGGCTGGGTCTTTATCTTCAAAGCCCAATGATGTCTGCTAGCTGTCTAATGGACAGAAACCAATTTGATTGGTGGGGCTTTATCCTTTGAACTGCAAGAAGTTTATGGTATATCAGAGGGTGTAGACAGAATGAGAAGGGACCTGCAGAAACTTGAAGAATGGTCAGGGGTTTGGCAGTTGAAATTCAATGCAAAGAAATGCAAGATAATGCATATGGGGCATGAAAACCCTGGCACAATAAATCAGTTGGGGGTGAGGATATAGCATGCACCAAGCAGGAAAGGGATCTTGGGGTTATCCTCTCTGATGACCTCAAGGTAGGGAAACAGTGCAATAAGGTAGCAGGTAAAGCAAATAGGATGCTGGGATGCATAGGCAGAGGCATCACCAGCAGGAAAAGGGAGGTCATAATTCCATTATACACAGTAGTGGCTCTAGCCACAAATGGTTACCAGGGCACAGCTGGGGCACAACTGATGGCAGCCAGGGCACTGATATATTGTTACTATGGGGGAAGCTCTGCACCATATGGGGCACCAACTGGGGCACAGCATTTTTTTACTAGGGCAAGTGCCCTGGCGGGCCCTGGTGTAGAGTCACCACTGATTATACAAGACACTAGTGAGGCCCCACCTGGAGTACATTGTACAGTTCTGGAGACCTTACCTGTGCAAGGACATAGACAAGGTAGAGAAGGTTCAGAGGAGGGCAACAAAGATGGTACATGGATTGCATCACAAGTCCTATAAGGACAAGTTGAAGGACTTGAATATGTACTCCCTGGAGGAGAGGAGAGGAAAGGAGAGGAGAGGAGAGGAGAGGGAGAGAGGGGGGATATGATAGAGACATACAAGTATCTTACAGGGAGGAACAGGGTGCAGGAATACACTATCCTTAAGCAAAAAAGATGTTCCAGGACTAGAGAGCATGGGATGAAGTTGGAGGAAGGATGATTCAGAGGAAATGTGAGGAAGAATTCCTTTACAGAACAGGTGGTGTACAAGTGGAACACCCTGGCAGAGGAAGTGGTGGGGGCTGAAACAATCATGAGATTTAAGAATGCATGGGATAGACATAAAGGAATTCTGGAGGTCGGGTGAGGGGCAACAAACTTCTAGGAAAACATAAAGTGAATTTACAAGCTCAAATGGGCAGACTGGGTGAGCCATAGGCCCTTATCTGCTGACACTGTATCTGTATCTATGTATCAGCCAGCTGGACACTGTCATCATCAGCCTTCTCAGCATTGTCTTTTGAGAGGAAGATCTCCTGCATTTCAACATCCATTGGCTTATACAGCACACACCTACACAGCCCATTACATTACAGTAACAATATGTTCGCTTTGCATGTGCGCACAAGCAAACATAAAAAGAGAAATAATACACTGAGATGTTTCAGGGGTGGCAGCGTGGGGAGCCTCTGTGTGTCCCAAAAACCCACCACCCCCAACTGCAAAAATGTATGGGGCTCCTGAGCTCCTAGGAGTTCAAAGGATCAGAGATGGGAAGGGGAGTCTTGGGTACTTCATGGCAAGGCTACTTCAAGCTCCCACTGTCACAAATGCATTCAGCAAGTCAGGTCCTCTAGTCCCACAGCACCAACATCAGGGTGCAATAGTGTGAACAGGTAACAGACAGGGCAAGCCTCCTGTCTGCTTTTGGGTCCAAATCACCTTTAGTTTCAAGTTCTGGGGGAATGCAAACTGTGAACCTTATGCTAGCATACCCAATGTACAGGCTCAGATACAGACCCTCTTTGGGGATTACAGTACAATCTTTCACCAGAGGCACCCAGCCAGGCTTCGAAAGTGAACCCTTTTAACTCTATAAGAGACCTTAGGTATATTCTTACCTTTTTACTCAAGCTCAGTAACACCATCAAGCTGTTGAACAGTTGTCAGACTTAACCATCTATACGTCACATGCAAAAAGAACTGGCAGACACCCAGGCAGTCTTTTGAAAAAAAGATACTTTACTAAAAGATGATAAAAATATGAAAAATGTAAACACAGAACAATATATCAAAGCACTCACAATCACATAAAAGAACAAGGGAAGATTACAAAACAAAACTCCTACTAGACCTTTTCTATCAAATGTATTACCTCTGGAAGTGCAGTTAGTGAACTGTGTCTCTCTAGAGTCCCCCCCAAAAATATGACATATTCCCCAGTTACAAGGATACATTTCAACTCCATCTCCCCACCCCCTTGGTGAGTCATCTAGCTCCTTCTTTTAGAATATAACAAAATACAAACATGATGTCTTATCAGGAGGTGTATTAAATAAGGTGACATCAGCAAAAACTCATTTCCCAAATTATGAGTCTTTGATCCACCAGTTACTTTGAGGTTTACAACCCTGAAATCTGTCACCTAGGTGTGATATAGCCAACAGGAATCATATAAATGATGTTCTGTCCTGTAACAAAATGTATATTTAGTTTCCCAACTTCAAAGCAGCAACAGGCCATAAAAGATAATAAAATGCCCTCTTGAAGGAAGGTAATTAATTAACTGGTTCCTGGTCAGTTTACATATCCTGTAGCTTCACTGAAACCTGGGGGGGCACCCATGGAAGCCCAGGCTGTCTTATGTGAGACAATCACATACTATATTTTTTATATTACAAATATCATACAATGATCATAACCAGATGGGATTTCAGGCTCCCAGTGGGGGAACAACTATTCATTTGTTTGCTTTGCTGCCAGCAGGATAGTGTGTGTGTGTGTGTGTGTGTGTGTGTGTGTGTGTGTGTGTGTGTTGGGGGCTTCCAGTAGCTATTAATGTTGCATGAAATGATACTAAGCCCTAAACATATTTAGATAACTACAGATAGCCATAACAGCTACTGAAAATCATAAGACTGGAGATTTAAGGGAAATTATGAGGATCTACGATGCCGGTTCGACAAAACTATGTTGACCTGACGTTACAGCAATGGCACTGTGTTGACTGCAATTGCAGTCGGCATTGTGCCGTCAGAAATCAAATGTGTTTTTTTGCAGGGGACTTTGCCCCCCCACCCCATGAGAGGGGCTATGCTCCCACATCCCCACTCATTATAACTGGCCCGAGCCAGAGCTTGATCTGGAGAGTGCAAGTCTGGGGGAAGCAGTGCCAGGGTCCTGAGTGGACTTTACAGCGATCTGTTGATCTTATCGGTGTTGATGAGATCACTGTAAAGTTATCACTGCAGCATCAGTGTATGAAACTATGTAACATAAATTTATGTGGTTGGAGTTAGAGATCCTCCCCACAGTCCATCCTTACTGTGTCACCCAAAACTGTAATACTGGCTCTGTATTACTTATGAAGTGCCTCAGAACATTGGCACTTCCCACAAAATTTGACCTAACAGTTCACAGAAGTTCAGAGTGCCTGCCACAGAAGTTATGTTTACAGTGCTGGGAAGAACAGGGGGGGTCTTAGCCATAGGTGTTCACTGAGCTTGTACCCCATATGCTTGGGCACAGTTTCATGCATTAAGAAGGGGTGACTGGATCTGACCTGGTGGCACCGAGGGTTGAGGTGCTGGATGCCACACCTCATGCTATGCCAGTGACCCGAGTTTGGGAATAAGCTCGGGTGCAGGGGGTTGGCAGGGGAGGGAGAGGTTTGAGTGTTGGTTGGACTGCTCTCCTCTTCTTTCCCTGGGGAGGGATCCAGGGTGACTCTGGTACAGCAGGGACCCCCGGTGGAGACTGGAGGTATCACTTACAAGGAGCTGCTAAGGAGAGGAGTGCAGCAGACGTCTATGGCCTTCTGTGCAGATGTCATTGCACGTTGCAGTCCTGGGGGGGCAAACAGAATCAGGAAAAACCCTTACTGTTGGTAGGCAATGGTGCTGGCCAATGATGGGGCCCCATGCCCAATGTCAGGTCATCCGCCACGGTGTTCCAGTCTTCCTCCGCCCCTCTGGTTGCTCCATTAGATTATAGATAGAGTGTGGAGAAGATGGCAGTCCCACCTCGGGGGACTCAGAGTCGGAGGATCTAGTGGCCAGAGGAGGTTAAGAGAGGAGGTCCGGATCAGGCAGAGCACCAGTGGTAGGGGCTTCAGATGGGCAGCAGAGCCATCACCAAGTGCCAGCACCTGAGAGAATCCAGTGGTGAGTGATAAATAAAGTCTACAAAAAATTAAAAATGGGTGACCAGAAACAGGGAGCAATGCCTGAAGCTGAGCTTCCAATTAGATGTCAAGTCCAGTCACTTAGGGAATTCTCTGTTTTGCTGATGCAGGGGATCCTGGATTATCATGAACTGTCATATCCTCTACTGGAAGGGGAACATTTATTAATCTCTTAATGTAACTTAGAGGTTTCTAGCTCTGCACTTCTTGAGCAGGATTCTCAAACGTCAAGATCGCCATAAGCCCCAGGTGCAGTGACAATACGACACATGGGGCTTGCAGCTATCTAACAGAATTTCCCATCCCATGTGGCAATTGCCACAAGTTAGACCAACTTTTTCAGGTCTATCTTGCAGCAATCCTGGGCACCTTTTTTAACGGAGCTTGCACCAGGTGTTTGGTGCAAGCTGCCATAAATTATGAAAACTGTCGCAACTGCACCTGAGACTGTAAAATCAGGAGCAGTTGCAGCAAATGGGTTGGCACACTGCCAGAACTTATGTGTCACGGTGCAGGGCTTGACGCAAGCTCTACGCCATATTTTGAACATTCTGCCCCTTGACTCTGTTATTCACAGTTCTCACTACTGGCTGTCACTGCTCTGATTGTTATTCACAACATTCTCTACTAAATGGCACTGCTTTGATTGTTATTCTATCTTTCACTGCTCGATGGCACTGTGGGAGTCTGTAATTTACAGCTAGATACCAGGTGGCACTGCTGCTCTCATTACTAGATGGCACTGCTTTAACTGTTATTCACAACATTGACTACTAGATAGCATTGCTTTAACTGTTATTTGCAGCTTTTACTACTATTTCCTCTTTTACTGCCATTCTAAGGATGTCTTCTATCACTTCCTTGTCCATTTCCTCCCCCAGAGATGGAGGTCTGTATACAACCCCCATGCAGATTGTGGTGCCAGTTCCTGTCTCTAAGGTGACCCACAGTGCCTCCTCGCCTCCATGTTTACCCTTCAGTTCAGTTGCTTTAATCCCTTTCCTTACGTAAAGAGCTACTCCCTCTCCTCTTTTACCCTCCCCGTCCCTCCTGTAGATTGTGTACTCTGGTATGTTGACATCCCAGTCATGGTTCTCCATGTACCATGTTTTTAGCCCCATCCCTGCCCTTACTGTCTTTTTCTCCATTTACCCCTGTCCTGCTCCCTATCGACCTCTCTGCCATGGTGTTTACCTTGCTAACTACCCTGTTTTGTGGGGGAAGGCTTGGAATTCCCTGCTTCTTATCAGTGCCCCCTTGGGCTAGTTTAAAAGCTTGCCAATGAAGCATGTAAACTTATCATCTAGGAGTCTGGTTCCTGTCCCAGACAAATGCAGACCATTGTGCCAGTATTGACCTGCATCCCTCCAGGTGGAACCCCAGTCCCCAATGAAGCCAAAACCCTGTGCTCCATGCCAGTTTTTCAACCATACATTGAATTGCATGGTGCATCTGCATCCAATGGGAATAAAGTTTAGGGACTGCTAGAATCAGTTCACGAAAATATAACCTCCTATCACTTGGCTGGGTCAGTCATTTAGAACTTCCAGCTGCCCAGTGGTATCACATTCTGCTGCTGTTCAGGTGATTCAAGTTTGCGATCAGACTTACATCATTGCATTGGAAGCAGGCCAAGCTCAGGTAGCTTCCCCACAGCAGTGCACCTCAGTCAGGGACGACTGCTGGTGGGTTATGGGTTACATCACCACAAGAACCCCTGCAGCTGTGCCAAGGAGTTTGCTCCTGCCACAAGGGCAAGCTGTGCATGTGCCAGATCAACTAGGAGGCTGAACCCATCCATGGGGAGGAGGCAGGACTCAGGAGCAAATTAGGCAAAAATCCTAGCCTCCACTATGGATGATAGCTACCAGCACATCTGGGTCCCACAGTATTCAGCTGCACCACCTGCAACTGGATCTGGACTTCAGCCATGGAAAGATGGTCCTCCACCAGATCCCCCTGCCATGGAAAGCAGAAATGTGGGGGAATCTGCAAGCAGTGGGGTTAGTGTACGGTGAGACTGGGCAGTAGCTGGAGACAGCCTGAAGTTTAGGTGAGTGACTGAAGAGCATAAAAAATCTCTATAGAAAAAAATCAGTTCCAGTGGTTAGAAATGCAAATGGTTCATTATCAGATAATTAGCATGTAATCAATATGAAAATAAATGCAAACCACTGGCATGGAAAATAAATTCAAAAACAAGAAGCTTTTGGGATTTTCATTAGAACCAGTTCTGAACAAAACTGTAAGGGGGACGATGTCCCTACTTAAGGTCCACATGGGTTAGATGCCCCTGCTTAAGATATTCCACAGGTTAAAAAGAGGGGCTTTTACACTTGGGGGTGGGGCTCTGACAATACCTCTTAAAACAATATAGCATAGACAATGGCAAAAAGTACCACCAAACATGAACAAGCAAAAAATTTCTCACCCTTCTGGGCATATTTGTCATTCCTAGTTCATATCATCTTTTTTTCTAACAATAGCTGACAGCTCCTGATAGAAAAACAGCAAAAGATTTTTAATAGAGATATTTTCTAAAGTGTAGTATATGGGAGCCTTTAAGTATTCTGCTTTATTGAATGGCAAAATAATAATAAAATCACCGTTATTACAAGACTTGTCAGAAACGCAGACTGAAGTTAATACAGTGCATAGATGCGTAATCCCATCTCTGCTCGCATGCAATCAACTCCAAGCTACAGAGTAGAGGCTTTGCATTCCTGCTTTGTGCCATGTGAAATAGCTTTTTATTGGAGCAGGTCTATTCACCTTTTGTGTAAGTCTGAAGATGAAGACAGTTTGCTTCTGTTGCAACCAGCTTGCTCTCAGGGCTGTGGGCTTTTGTCTGAGGTGACAAGAACAAACCACTGACCCTGTTTACTATTCAGATATTGTTAATAGAGGCCCTACTTTTTATTTTTTATTTATAATTTATTTTCTGATGATAGTTCAATTGAGATAAAACTTCTGTTTCCCAGTACGGTCTGGCAACTTCTTATTTTGGTTCCCCGACATTGAGCAAAGATGACCTGATGGGATCATGGGGGGTGGGTGGGTAGACCCTCTACTGATATTCCATCTGTGTTAGGTTTCAGTAACTCTGAGGATGGATGGCATGATGGGGCTACGGGTGTGATAGTGAATAACACCCCCCCCCTTTCATTTTGGTGTGTGTTCACTTTAGTCTGACTTTCTTCTTCTTCTACCCCCCTTTTCTCTCCTAAGTCTGTTGTGCAACAGCACTCTTTCTTTTCTTCTTCTTCTTTTCTCCCTGTATCTCCCTTATAATTCTTGCTTTTTACAGTAGATTGGCCACCTCCCGTATCTTCTTTCTGTTTCTTCTATCTCTTTTTCCTTCCTCCGTTTTTGTATCCAGACCCCTGTGACCACACCAGCCTATTTTCAGAGACATTTACATGTTGTGGTCTGCTAAAGCCCATAAATTGAGTTAAGAACCCCAAGCTGTTTTGTTTCTGACTGAGTGATGCAGTGTTGCCTGTGGAGAAATGCGACTTGCAATCACTAAGACAGTCTTGAGCTATCTGGCGTTCTGCTCCCTCTCGCATGTTCGCGAGGGGTGAGTTCCACCAGTGTATTTGTATATTTGCACAAATCTGCACCGCATAATGTGGCTTCATTGTGCAGGTTTTGCTTGTAGCATTCCCACAAGAAGTGGAAGTGTCTCTGCAGACACCTCCAGCCTCGCGTATTCTGCGGGCTAACAAACCAAATAGGGTTGCAGGAACTCTCTGCTAATAAAGTTTAAGAGGACAGTCAGAACAGTTCAGTTAAACTTTTTTTTCTTTCCCTATATGTCTTGCACATAATTGAAGGAATTATTTTGTCTTTGCATGTTATAATTTTCCATTCAAGCTGTAGCAGTCAAAACCCTCCTCAGCACTGTTGGCGACACATTGTGGTCCTAAAAACGGATTGAGAGCAGCCACCAATACTGAGTTCAAATCACCTCTTCTTACACTGTTGCATGGTGCTCTTTCCCTATCTAAAACAGGCACAAAAATAAATACTTAAGGTTCTTAGCCTTACCTGTATCGAAGGGAGAGTTTGGGGTTGCTGATGCAGCCTGACTCCCATACCAATCAGGACAGTCATTCTAGCTGGGTGTAATCTCCTATAGGGAGTCAGCAGCACCCTCCTTGCTTGTTTTACATGAAACATAGGTGTTCATCAGGCACAAGGAGGTGGAGTTTTAGTACATTATAGCCCCTTTTTAATTCAAACGAGTACTTTTTTATGATATATGCTATAATGTTATTTTCAAGAATATTGTTGATTATTTGATGTTATCTATAATTGCTGTATTTGGTGGCCGAAAATAAGTACCTTAAACACATCAGGGTCTTGGTAATAAGAAAACACATCACACTGAAATTTAGGCCTTCCCTGTTTCCATTCAGCACAGACATAATGGTAAAACTGATCTCAAACACACACACAGAGCTGGCCTGGTGGTGCTGAGGGTTGAGGCGCTGGACGCCACACCTCGCGCCATGCCGGCTACCCGTGTTCAGGAATGAGCACAGGTCGCTGGGGGTCGGTGGGGATGAGGAAGGATTGAGCATTCCGAGGACTGCTCTCCTTCCTCAGGGAGGGGGGGATCTGCCCATGCCGGTGCATTAGCACCCCCTGGTGGCTACCAGGTGATTGCTTTGCCCAGCTGGCCGACACAAGGCGATCAGGGCTGCGGTGGATGACTTTCGAGTACACACGGGAGTGTGCGCATGTCGAGCAGGGCATCATTGCACATCTGAGCCCAGGGGAATAACTGTACAAGGAAAATGGACCCAGTCTTGATAGGCGATGATGGGGTCCAGAAGCTACCCCCCCATGCCCAGCAGTCGTGTACGCCGGCTGTCCTAGAAGTTCCCCTGGTCCATGGATTGTCTACACTTAGGGAGGCATTTGGTGAGCTGTGGAAGCCTGGAATATGGAGGAGTTAGTCCTTCTGAGTATCAGGACTGAGTCTCAGACATAGCGGGAAGGAGGTAAGCTGAGTGCCCCCATCTGAGAGAGTTCAGGGCTGTGTGTGAAGGTGGATAAAGAAAATAAAAAAAACACACACACACACAGAGAGGAAGACTCACAGGAAGTGCATTTCTTAAAGCTGTACTGTCTAACATTTCTTAAAGCTGCACTACACATAACAATCCCTCCTGACTTAGCTAGAAAATACATAAGTAAATAATTCAGAAGTAATATGAAACTATTAAAATTACTGCAATGTCCCTTTTAGTTAGTCTACGTCATTAGACTATATCTCTACAAGTCCATTCTCTTTGGTGGACGTCTTATACATCCTGACTGATGTAGTAGGACTGCAGGCTGTTGCTCTGGAATCTGTTTAGCATCAGCCACATCTTGTCTCAATTGCTGTGATTCCACTATCTCTTCCTGTTTTTGTTCTGAAACAATTAATGCTGAATAACTACCCTAACTCTGGGTACCCCTTTTTTGTTATGTCTCAATTCTAGTACGTAATTGGTCCATATGTTTTTTCACTCTCCTCTGGTTAGTCAGTCGAACAGTATAGATAACATTTCCGAACTTTCTTTTCACCACACCTTCTATCTATCTCTTTCGGCCTGCATACATCCTGACCCACACAAGATCATTGTGTTTGAAGGATCTGGTCTTAGGAAGCATTTCAGTTACTGACTCATAGCGTAGAGGGTGAAGAAGGTCCAATTGAGTTTGAATCTGATGTCCAAACAACAATTCTGCAGGGGGATATTCCTGTGACACAATGTGGTGTTGTTCGATACAGCACAAGAAAGTCCAAAAGGGCTGTTTGTATTGCCTTCGGTGTAGTAGGATTAGCTTTGTCCATACTCTTTAAAAGTCTGAACCAGGCATTCCGCTTAGGCATTCAAACTTGGATGGTAGGGAGGTGAGAAAATATGGCAGATACCATGTTGCTGGCAAAATGCTTGGAATTCAACAGACGTGAACCGTGGTCCATTATCCGAGACAATCACTTGTGGAAAACCATGGGTAGCAAAGACTTTCAACACTTTAATGGTACTCTCAGTAGTTGTTAAAGACATTTGATGAATTTCTGGCCATTTACTATAAGCATCAGTTAAAAGTAACCACAGGAATTTAAACAGGGTCCTGTGAAATCAATATGCAAACTTTGCCAGGGTTTGTCAGGTCATTCCCAATGGTGAACTGGAGCTCTTGCCAGATTTCCCATTGATGCAGCACAACCTTCACATCTTTGCACAACCTGGTATACGTCTCTGTCAGTGGAAGGCCACCATATGTGAAGTCTGGCCAGGGATTTCATTTTAGCAATGCCTGGATGGCCTGCATGCAAAACAGTCAACACATTTGAGTGATAACATTGGGGTACTATGACACGCAATCCCCATAGAAGACAACCCTCAGCAATGGACAACTGCTGTCTCTTTGAGTAGTAGAGTTGTAGTGTAGTCGAACAAGTAGTGCCTTGCGGCTAACCCTCAAGCGTATACTGATACACTTGTTTCAAAATTAGATTTTGACTAGTCACTTTTGCAATGTCCTTGGCTAGTACTGGAAGCTGATCTAACTGTTGTAGCTTCATTGCACACACAACATTAGAATCCTCCATATCTTTGAATTGTCCTGGAAAACTATCTGGCCCCACCTGGTATAATAATGGCTCTTCTTTTAGTCCCACATCGAACTCCATTTCTCTGGATACTGGTAACCTCGACAAGGCATCTGCATTTCCATGCTGGTCCGTTGGTTGATATGTAACCTTGAAATTATAGGCAGACAAAATTAACGCACGTCGTTGAAGTCAGTTGGCGTCTGTCTCTGGAATTCCTTTTTCTGGACTGAAAATTGTCACTAGTGGCTTGTGATACGTCTTCAGGTGAAACTTGCGACCTAGCAAGTATTGGCAAAATTTGTGGACTCCAAACACAATTGCTAATGCCTCTGTTTGAATCTGTGCATAATTCCTTTCAGCTGCAGTGAGTTTGCATGAAGCATGGGCTATCGGCTATTCCACTCCTTCTGGATCTGTTTGGAAAAGGACAGCTCCTATACCCACAGCACTAACATCACAGGCCAATGTGATAGGTAAGTTAGGGTCATAATGAGTCAAATTATTCACATCGGTTAGAGACAGCTTGATGGCTTGAACTGCCTTACTGCAGCCCTTGGTCCACTTCCACGGAGTACCGTTATGTAACAGTTCATTTAGGATAGCACATTTAGTGGGTGAGCCAGGTATGAAACAGTCATGGTAGCGCACCATACCCAAGAATGAGCGCAACTCTGAAACATTCTGCAGTTCAGGCATGTGCACAGTGGCTTCCACCTTTTCATCATTCAGACAAATTCCATCTTTGTCAATAGTGTGACCTAGGTACGTGACACCTGGTTGACAAAATTGGCATTTTTCTCTCCTGAGTCTGAATCCACTGCACTGCAATCTCTCAAAAGTCTTTTGTAAGTTAAGTAAATGTTCTGCTTCTGTCTTGCCTGCGACAATGATGTCATCCAAATAACAAGCAACACCGGTATATCACCCACTGTTTGCTCAATCACTTTTTGAAAAATAGCAGGTGCAGAACTAAGGCCAAAACATAACCGTTTGTACTTGTACAGTCCTTGGTGTGTATTAATCACTACCAGTTTCTGAGAGTCTGAATCCATTTCCACTTGAAGGTATGCATCAGCGAGGTCCAGTTTAGAGAACCCCACACCACCATTCAGTCTGTGAAAAAGTTCCTCAGGTAAGGGCAAAGAAAATACATCTGTGCTAAGTACTGGATTCAGTGTCACCCTAAAATCTCCCCATATTTGAACCTTACCACCTGGTTTAGATACCACCACAATTGGAGTGGCCCAATCTGAACTTGAAACCTTTTCCAGCACACACGCTTTTTCCAGTCTGTCCAGTTCTGCAAAAGGAAGTTTCCATGATTTATAAAACTTAGGGACTGCATTCGGCTTTGTAACTAGCTTGGCTTTAGCTGTTGTGCAACATCCCAGGCCTTTACATAACTCTGGATACAAGTCTAAAATCTCCCCAAGCTTGGGTGGATTACTGCTTTGTGGTACCTGGACAGCAGCAAGTAGGCCAAAATCTGCTGGATCAACATGAATGTTTAGAAGAACCTGAGCGTCTCTGCCAAAAATGTTGACGCGTTTTTTGAAACCAGAAAAGTTAAAGGTATACCAGGAGAATCAGTCCTGCGTACCAAAGTGGTAAACAAGCCCAGTGGCTAAATTGGTTGCCCTTCAAATGTATGCAGCAACTCACTACAAGGAGGCAGTGGTGGCTTATCCAGATCATACCATGTTTGATGGTTAATCAAAGTAACTGGGGAAGCAAAGTCTACCATTAAACACAACTGATGCCTCAGTTGTGGCAATTCAAGTAACACATAGAAAGGAGGAACATCTTTAGTCTGCATTTGTGGCTCGATAGGAACCACTGCACTGTCTGTGCTGTCTGAACTGACCACTGCAGCTCTCCTTCTCCTGCAAACCTTAGCAATATGCCCCTGATGTTTACATGCATGACACTGATCTTCTCTGAATTTGCACTGGTCCCTGCTATGCTGAGAGGACACGCATGATGGACATTTGTACTGGACATGCAGTTTGGGTGGAGTGGTTGAATTTTTCTTTGAAAACAGTGGTTTAGACTTAGGTTTGAGCTGTTTCAATTTGGGGTTTACTGCAGATACTCGTACCTCATTTTTAGTGTTCATCTTAGCATGTGCTTCATCTTCTGCAGCCTCATACATTTGTGCCAACTGTAAAAGTTCATCAGCAGATGTCTTGACACTTACAGGAAGTAATTGCTGAATGCAATGTTCATTATTCAACCCCATAACAAACTTATCAGCTAAATTGGATTCAAGGTGCTCCCTGCTCCACTCACATGTGAGAGCTAAGCTTTTTGATCTGAGCCAAATAAGATTGTAATGACTGACCTGGTTTCTGACAGTAACTGTAGAATTTATAATGTTCAGCCCTTGGGAAAGTTGTTAAACTGTATTGTGCATTCGATTTAGCCTTTAGCTCTTGATATGACAAATCTTCAGGTGGTCCGGGTGTACACAGACTGCATAAAAGTTTGAAGGTTTCACTCCCCAAGAAAGTACAAAAAGCAGCTTGAATAAGCATATCCTGTCACTCAAACATTTGCAGTTTGTATGGCAGGATTAAGTAATAACCACTGATCAAACCACCTGGACCATGTATCCCAGTCTGTTCCTGTAAACATTTCAAAGCTGGCTGAAGTTGCCATGATATTGTATAGTTCCAAACTGCTTACTTGTCTCCAATGCAGAAAGTCACAAAATGGTGTACTTCAGTAAACTGGAGCTATCAAAATGTCCACCATCCTTGTCGCCAGTTTTTTGTATTTGGTGGCCCAAAATAAGTACCTTAAACACATCAGAGTCTTGGTAATAAGAAAACATATCACACTGAAATCTAGGCCTTCTCTGTTTACTTCCATTCAGCACAGACATAAGGGGAAAACTGATATCAAACACACACACACACACACACACACACAGGAAGTGCATTTCTTAAAGCTGTACTGTCTAACATTTCTTAAAGCTGCACTACACATAACAATAATGAAGACTTTAGAAGGGGAAAATGCGAATTAGAAGTATTTGTGATTAAATTAAAGATATTGGGGTGGAATTTCCAGCTAAGGGGAGGAGTCTTGGTACTATTTAAACCATGACTGGAAACAGAGAAGTCAGATGTGGTTTGGGAGGGAACCAGTGTGCATCTC
Organism: Neoceratodus forsteri; assembly: GCA_016271365.2. NCBI lineage: Eukaryota > Metazoa > Chordata > Ceratodontiformes > Ceratodontidae > Neoceratodus > Neoceratodus forsteri. Next base: position 405,406,348 of record JADMNL010000024.1, read on the forward strand.
CCAGAGTAGCTCTCCAAAGGGAGACCTGGCACAGACTAATGTTAGGGACTTAGCTACCCTTATTCCCTAAGCTGTGCAGTTTTGTAATACTTTTTATTTTCTATTTTGAAAAAGTCAATTTCTTTGCATCTGCTGTTTTTTTTTTTTACTTTTGTTTGTTGTTAATAAATCTAATCACATCAATCTGATATGGTGTACCTAAATTACTGTGGTTTGTGTGATCTCTGCTACCTCACCCATGACAATGGGGAGTAGTGGACTGACTTCTGGTGAAAGAAGGGTCTTACATTTCAGTGAGATTGATGATTGACAATGTAATGGTGTTGTAGGGAATGGTAGACTCTGATGATGATTTAAGGTTCTTGTACTTGTTACGTTGAGGATAGATAAACTGCTGGGATCATGGGGGGGTGATAGACCCTTTTCACATGTTCTGAGGATCTTGCATTTTAGTGAGATTGTGGATGAGGACTTGACAGAGCCATGGAGAGTGGTAGACCCTTTTTTGATGACTCAAGAGTCTTGAGATTCAGTAACATCGATGATGGATGACCTGATGGGTTCACAGAGAGTAATAGTCCCTCTCCTGATGATCCAAGGGTCTTTCATTGAGTCATTATTTACTCTATTTATTCCTGGGCTCTGAAGCCAGTTCCTCCCACAGTCACTGCCAGCTTCTCCTCCTATCATTGAGGCTCCTGTCACTCGTGCATCCTGGGATTGTACAGGCCACCTGCTATCTACTGCTGCATTGCCTTTAAGTTTGAGCCCCCCCCAAGGCACAGCTACCTTCGGCTCCTGTGGCAGCTCCACTCCCGATATCCAGCCACCCACAGTAGAGGCGAAGCCTCGGTGTGTTCAATGTACTAGGAGGAGTGTGCCCAATCATACACATGGGGCAAAGAAGGGCATCAGTTGCTAAGGCAGCTGACATTTTGTTTCTCTTGTTTTTCTTTCTCTGGGATGCTTCTCTGTGATAGTACTACTGGGTGCTCATTCATGCATTCATGGTCAGTGCCAGCATCAGCAACATCTCGTCCCTCCCTCGTTCTTCCAAATCCAGCCTTACTACCACTCAGCCATCACCAGGTGGCAATCAGATGACAGGCCACACAACCCACCCTCCCTGAAGGAGAGCTGTCTTGGGGTACTCAGTCCTCCTTCCCCAGCTGACCCCAGATGACAAGATCTCACTTTCAAATGCAGGTCACCAGTGTAGCAAGCAGTATCACTACCACTGCCTACTTGACTGACTGAGTTAAGTCATGTTAAACATGGATGATCTAATGGGACCGTAAGAGTGGCAGGTCCTCTCTAGATGATCCTAAGTTCTTCAGTTATGACATGTTGAGGATGGATAATTTAATAAGCTCATGGAAGTGATAAACCCTCTCCTCATAATCCAAGGGTCTTGAGTTAAGTTGCATTGAGGATGAACAATCTGATGAGACCATGGTTTGTGGTAAACACTCACCTGACAGTTCTAGAGTTTTGAGCCTCTGTCTCTGTGATATTGAAAACTGATGGCCTAATGTTGCAATATTGTGTATTAGACCCTCTACTGATCATCCAAGGGTCTTGCATTAAGTCTTGTAAAAGATATATGATCTGATGGAACCACGGGGGGTGGTAGACACTCTCCTAATGATCCAAGGGTCTTGGGTTTTAGTCACGCCTAGGGCAGATTGCATAAAAGGGCCACAAAAAGTGTTAGACCCTTTCCATATGATCCACGTGTCGTGTTCAAGTGAGGTTTAGGATGGAAACCTGATGGAGTGTAAGGGTATGGCAGACTCATTTCTGATGATTCAGGGGTCTCAGATTTCTGTGACATTGAGGACAGATGACTCGACAAGGCTATAAGGAATGATAGAACCTTTCCAGATGACCTAAGACTCTTGGGTTTCAGTGGCATTAAGTAAGCAATAAGTCATGACAGGGTGTGCATTATAGGATTTTAATGCACACCTCAGGGCTGTAGTAAAGCATGAGAGCGAAGGCCAAGTGTCCTTATATCCCTGGGATATGCATTAAAATCCTATGATGGACACCCTTGAGGGGCTTATTACACTTATAACATCACTCTAAGTAGCTTACTTGAGGGAGGAAAATGAGATTCTGCACCTGACCATGCATTTATAGAGATTTTTTTTTTTTACTCTTCTTTTTATCCCTCCTTCCTACCCTTGATGTCCACTCCTTCGGACTGCTCATGCACTCCAGCACACCATTCCAGGATCTGCCCCTAGAGTGCCTCTTCCTCCTCCTTCTGTCTGGCACAGCGGGGTCTGTCCTGATATTGGTGGTCTGGGTAGAACGGTCATCATCTAGGACCACCGAGGGGAGTTATCCATTTTTCTGTAGTCCCCCTTTCCCAGCCCCCTGAGACTCCGATGCAAAGACATACGCCCAGAGATGTAACGTGCTGACGCACGTCTCTCTCAAGTGCCTGACAGCATCTCCCTTCCCCGACTCCATGAAATGGAGCCGCCAGCCCCCTCGAGAGCCCGTGTTCCAACCGGCTCTCTCAGGATGTCGGGTGCATATTGCACCCCTGGTATCCCACCCCAGAGGGAGGAGAGCATCTGTTGGGAGGCTCAATCCTCCCTCTCCCAGCTGACCCCCACCGAAAGGGACTGTTACTGTGGGGTCAGGAAAAGACAGCCAAGTACAGTTGGAAAGTGTGGATTGGACTGCTTAATCTGTGGGAGGTCTAAAGTAATGGACAATGCCACTAAAAAGTATGTTCAAGTCCAGCATAAATGGGAAGCAAGACAAGTAGATGGAACGTGAACTACATTTAGCAAGAATCTACATTGCAAAGCTTTACAGGAAGAGGTGTTTACTGTCCAGAGAAATGGCTGGGTATGAATTGTGGGAGCGAGAGGTGGGAGACCCCCCATCAGTAGTAACCAAATTCACCTCTATGGATTTGTTCTGAGACACCTTTTACTTTCTGTCAGGTACTTGGCCAGTGCCCGAGGAAAATACCCAGACTTGGGATTGAAAGGAAAATTCCCTGATGGAGCCGAGGTGTTCTTAGGTGGTTTAGGGAGCCACCAGAAAATGTTTCCATGAAGTATGGAAGGTGTCCAAGTGGCCGGCAAGGGAGCTGAGCCAGGGAAAACCCAGAACCATGTACAAGTTCGGGCTGTGTAACCCAAAGCACGTGCAAGTCCAGGCTGTGTGCCCAGTGGGTTCAGAGCCTGAGGGCTAAAGTGTTGAGGAAGTGTTCTTGTTTCTTTCAATCTGCATTACCAGGAATGTAGCCCTGTGGGGGTCCATCTATGCTTTGATTATTCTGTTTGGATGTGAATAAAAAGCCACACTTTAGAATCCCACTTCTGGTATTGGACATTACAGTTATTGCTTCCTGTGTTTGGAGTTACTTGGGTGCCCCTGTGCAGAGCAGCCAAACCTAGCCTTTGTGCCAAGTGACCTATTCCTCCCCAAACCCAGCCCACCTAGTATAGCTGTCAGATTCAAATGGCATACCAGCACTGGGTTACACACAGGCAAGTGGATCACCTTCTCTGTGTGGTGCAGAGGGTTGTGGGACACAGCAGACCTCCGGGGCTGCTAAAACCCAATTGTAAGTTTTATAAAGAGAAACTGAAGATAAGAATGGTAGCCTCCATACCAGGTCAGAGGGCTGGGTGCAACAGGTATCAGGTGGAACAGGCCCCTAGTAGGGCTGGGGGTCCAGATGGTCCCCAGATAGGCCATGTTTGGAGACCCCGCAGCTTTACTGCTAGTCCACCCCAGATGTAATAGTGACGCCATTTGCACTACTCCGTGGAACATATTTTGTTTTACCAGTCATGCAGAAGCATGTCCCTGATACACAGGCAGAATAGGATTGGGTGCAAAGGCCTGTGCATCCCATGCTGTGGGTGCCTTGAAGTGCTCTGCTTGTGCAGATAAGGCATTCTGTAGCTTTTGCCTGCATTTTGCATATGTGGAATGGTCAGAACAGTTCTGTGGATTGGACCCTAAGCCACATAGCAGGAGTAACTCACAGCAGTGTTCAGAGGGTTGCAGATGTACCACTATTATGCAACAGGCAGTGCCATGGGCAGGGCAGAATTTGAGCTAGGAGGGGGAGGAAAGACACTGAGAAATCTAGAGTACATAGCTTTCTTAAATTTCTACTGCTGCTGCTCCTGTAAACCTGGTCTCCTATATGCTGTACACAGTACTGCCCACTACATGCTGCTCCCCACTACAGAATCTGCCCCAAATGCCACTGCTGACCACAGAAACCAGGGTACTCCCCAGAACCATGCTTACTGCTGATACACTACAGTACGGATTGCTGCAGTCACGCCTGCTTTAATGGGAGATCCAGTTACAACTCTGCACACCGGAAATGCATGCATGCACCTAAAAATGAGTGGGCACACACCACTAGACTATGGAAAACCAAAGAACTGAAAGGCCAACATTGCAAAAATGCTACTACACTACAGAAAAAAAAACAGAACCAAAAATTGCAAAACCTGGAAATAATTGCAAACACCGTCACAACTATTGAGAATGGGGGGGGGGGCAGATTGAGGGGAAATGTGAGAAAGTATTTCTTCACTGAACGGGTGGTGGACCGTTGGAATGCTGTGCCACAGGAGGTGGTGGGGCAAGCACAGTGGTGGGCTTAAAAAATGCATGGGACAGGCACATGGGTATGTGTAGGAAAAGAGAGGCTAAGCTGATAACCAGATAGTGACATCATCCACCTATACAGGTAGGGAAAAGGGGCAGACTTGATGGACCTTGCAGCCCTTATCTGCTGACAATTTTCTATGTTTCTGTGTAACTACAAAGCATCATCCCTATCCATTATATAAAATAAAAGATAGGTCTAATTGCAAGATACACAGGAAATAATTCCATCTCGGGGCATAATAAGGTCATAATGCCACTCACCTACATTCTTGACCTCATTAAGCCCTTGAATGGTGTCATTTGCCTATACACCACACTTACCTATCATTGATTTTTATAAGTAAATTGGTGACCATGAAAGGTCCCCTGAGCTAAAATGTATTTCTAGGTTAGGGAAAGGGCTACAGAGGAGCTGGGTCAAACTCAAAAAACAAGACCACACCACTGAAATCTCTGATCTGAATTTGTTATTTTCCAAAGAGACTGAGAGAGATGTACTGTAGTGTTTATTTTGTGTAAGGAGACTTGGAGCTGTAACAAAGAAGATGTTTGCCTGGGAACATCACCCATGATGACCATATCTCTGCCACGTCCATCGGTTGCTCTACTCCCTCCTCCCCAAGTGAATGGCTCCTGGCTGAGATTATACTGGGTGCGTCCAAAAAAATACATATTGGATGCTGTGATAAACCCCCCCTCAGGAGGCATCCCAGGCCTAATTAACTTCCTTGATGGCTTAGGTGGTCTCTCTTGTTCCAGAGAAACCATCATTCTTGGTGATTTTAACCTTAACTGGTTTGGTGCTCCTCAGCCTGAGTATGTGACCTTACTAAAAAATGCATCACTTGGAGCAAGTAATTTCCTCCCTGACCAGGCACAACTCCCGCTCTCTAAACCACTCCACAGTTGACTGGAATGCCACAAACTGGGTAGACATAATCCTCCAGACAGGCACTATGTCCGAATCTATTAGTGACCACACCCCAATGTACATTGTTTTCGGCTCCAAACCAAATCATCCCCCACTTAAATATCTGTCATTTAGAAATTTCAGCTGCCCTAATCTTGCACTTGTCCTCAGGGATGCAGAGGCTATTAACTGGTACGATCTCTACCTGCACATGGATGTCTCAGCTGCAGTTGCTTTTCTCTCTGCTACCCTCAGAAAACTGCAGGACAAACATTTCCCCCCTCACAACCAGGAGGCTTGGGGGGGGGCAGCAATCGTTGGCTATCAAAGGAACTCCTGGCACAAATGAAGGACAGGGATCATAAATGGAGAGCCTTTAAATTATCCCCTCCCCACAACCCTGGAATGCGTACAAAAAACTGTAATTCCTGCAAACAGGTAGCAAATTCCCTAAGGGGCACATTTTACCATGACCAGCAACAAGCTTCCCTTAGTAATCCTTATACTTTCTGAGCCTCCTTACGGTTGCTCCTAAACCCCAAGGAAAACAAGCAAATGTCTCAACTCTCATCCCTCTCAGGCCTTGTCTCAGATCCGGTTGTGATTGCTGATACCTTCAATAAAATGTTCACAGACCTTTCCTCTTACTTCAGTAAGCTCCCCCCTCAGCCCCCCGACCTAGAGAAGCAACCAGACCGAGTCCCCAGTGCTTTAAAAGACACCCTGCCACCCCCTTTCTAATTCAAGGACATTGGGCAGAGTCACTACTAAGCTCCTAAAGAATTTATCAGCTAGAGGCAGCCCTGGAAATGATGGACTGTACCCCACTTTTCTCAAGATTATCTCCTCAGCCATTGTTGAACCTGGCCCTCTCATCATCCACTGTGCCTGATGCATGGAAAGTTGCACACGTGGTACCTGTCTTCAAGGCAGGTGATTCCCTCTTCCCCCGAAAACTATAGACCCATCTCACTCCTCCCATAAGTCAGCAAATTATTGGAAAAAATCGTCCACCACCAGCTATTGAAACATCTACAGAACTATAACCTCCTATGTCCCCTCCAGCATTGTTTCTGGAAGCATCACAGTACCTCCTCTGCACTAGCCCTCTTCTCTGATCATGTACTAACAAATATGAATAAGGGCAAGGCCACTGGAGCAGTGTTTGTGGACCTATCTAAGGCCTTTGACCTTTTTTTTTAAATAAGTTTTATTAGTTTTATCATATACTGTACATGACATGAAACAGATGAACATATCGACATGAAAAATATATTAAGCTGTAAAATTCCATGTCCCCCAACCCCTCCACCACGTGCCCCTGTCCAACCCCAACCCCATACTCTTGACATCAGATAAAAGAGGTAATGACTGGGAGCAGAAGTGTGATAGAAAGAGGAGGAAAACAGGTAAAACATTTTGTTATGTTTAAAAGCAAGAAAAGGGGGGAAAAGGGGTGGGGGAAGGCCCCTGTTGACTTGGAGGGGGCTCTTAAGGCAGATTGGAACCATTTTGGAGCAGGTAAAAAGTGTGCATTTGTTTCCAAATTTTTTGGAACCTGGTTGGGGAGCTATGTAGGCTAGCTTTTAATTGTTCAGCCCTTAGGTTAAAAAGTAATTCCTGTAGCCATTCTGTGCAAGTAATTGGGTTCGGGTCCAGCCAATGGCGTAGCACCAGTTTCTTAAGGGATAATGAGATTAAAGTCATGTAATATCTACGCTGATGGACTGCAATGCCCTCATAATTGCCAAATAAACAAATTTCCAGGACAAAAAGGTCCTCAATACCAAGCATAGGGGTCTGCCTACCAAGTATAGAGTCTGCTTTACGTCTGATTGTATCCTAAAGGGATTTGACTTGCAGGCATTCCCAGAATATATGTAATAAAGTTCCATTGGCCTGTTGGCATCTGACACAAGTGAGGGTGTGGATTCTACCCAGCTTGTGTAATTTAACCAGAGTCCAAAACATGTTATTCAGAAATTGGAATTGAGTTAGTCTCAGTCTATCTTGGGTAATATATCTATAACAGTTCTGCCAAATCTTGCCCCAGCTTCCCTCCAAGTCAGGGAATTGGATAGACCAGTACTTGGGTACGCCATCTAGGCAGGAGAAAGCCCTATGAAATAGGGAAGTGTAGATTTTTGAAATTGCATGGGGAAGGTTAATGATGAATGAAAGGGACTTGAAACATTCCCCGGTCTTGTCATCCCAGGCTAACCCTTCTTTTTTCTGGATTAATAAGTGTCTCAGTTGATACACTTTAAAAGTTTGAGAATGGTCTATGTTAAATTTACTCAGTATGCCACCTAAGGTCCTGCAAGCTCCGTCTAGGAAAAGGTCTTTTATTTTAGCTCCAACAAGTTGAGGAATCCAGGGAGCTTGAATAGTTTCCCCTCCAATCTTGAGATTAGGATTCTCAAAGAGAGGTTGGGCTATGCCTCCTCTATGTTTGTACTTTCAAAAGGAGCATAACTGAGAGTGTATCTTAACTGAAGTTGCTATTGGGGAATTAGCTAGTCTATGGGGGCAGTCTTTTGGTAGTATATGTAACAGAGCATCTGAGGAAACACCCACCGATAGGATCAACTCTAATTCTAATCTCAGCCAGACATGCATATATGGTAGGGAGTTCAGATCCCTGGGTTTGGTAAGCCACTGTAGGTGCCTACTTACTTGACTTGCCCAGTAATATAGGCAAAAGTGTGATAGCCTTAAGCCACCATGGACTTTAGGTGCTCCCTTTTTAAGGTAGGCCCTCCTTGGGGGTTTACCCAACCAAATGTAATCCATAATACTGGAATGCACCTTTTTAAACCATTTCAGGGTAGCCACATATTTAGCAAGCTAAGTGGGTAAAAAAGCCTCGGCAATATGTTCATTTTGAGAACGATGATGCGCCCCCAAAGTGATAATGGGAGACTTTACCATTTAAGTAAGTCCTGTTGAACTACTTGTAATATAGCTTCTAGATTAAGCCGCACCAATTTGGAATCACTTCTGGCAAGGGTAATACCCAAGTATTTCAGACTATGAGGGCTCCATTGAAACCCCAGGTGCTCAACATCAAGTTTTGTTAATTTACTATTAAGGGGAAAAACTATAGTTTTCTCCAGGTTGGTTTTATAATTGGAAAGGGAGCTATATTCTTTAATGGTTTCTAAAGCTGCTGGGAGTGAGTCCTGCGGGTGGGTAACATGCAATAGAATGTTATCCACATAGGCCAACAGTTTGAGTTCCTGGGATCCTATAATTATGCCTTGGATATTAGGGTTAAGTCATAACTTAGTTAATAAAGGTTCAAAGTAGATATTAAACAGAAGCAATGACAGTGGGCAACCCTGTCTGGTGCCCGAGTGTAATGGAAAGGTGGCTGAAAAAAAACATTACAGTATATTCGTGCACATTGGTCGTGGTAATGGGAGGTTATCCACTGAATAAACAATGGGACGAAGCCAAATGTATGCATGGTTTGGAATAAAAATTGCCAATCTACTCGGTCAAAGGCTTTCTTTGCATCCAGGGAGAGCAAACTAGTTGGAGTGATTGAGTCCCTGGATGCAGAGAAAATATGAGCCACTTTGGGCAAGTGGTCCAGGGAGTTTCTTCCCACCATGAATCCTATTTGTTCTTGCTGAATTATGGATGGTAGCACCCTGGCCATTTTATTAGCAAGTAGTTTAGTCAGGATTTTAACAACACAATTCAGCAGAGAAATTGGCCTGTAACTAGTTACCCTCTCAGCATCCTTACTGGGCTTATGAAGAACTATTATTAAGGCTTCCAACAGTCGTTGATCAATGGTGTCTGACTCTAACATCCAGTTATACAACTTATGTAGCTAGGGGGTTAGTTGTACCATGAAAGTCTTGAAAAAATTGAGGGAAAACCCATCTGAACCTGGAGATTTGTCCAGAGTCAGAGATCTGATGCTGGACTGAATCTCAGGCTCGTCAAAGGGGGTAACCAGCCCTGTCTTTTGCTCCTCTGTTAAGGTAGGTAATGGTATAGAATCAAGATATTCATCTACTGTGGACCTTACAGAGGGACATGGCATTAGGTTATAAAGATTCTGATAATATGATGCAAATTCTTTAGTGATTTCTTGGGGGTGCAACTTTATGGAATCATCAGATAATGATCGAATAGTTTTAATAATTCTGGATGCTTCTTGGTGTTTAAGCCTAAGGGTGAGCAGTCTGCCTGCCTTTTCTCCCTGGTCTAAATACACCACTCTGGTTTTCAGAATAGCAAATTCGGCCTTCTCTATTAGTAAATCACTATACTGATCCTATAAACCTATCAGTTTACATCTGTCCACTTCTGTGGTTTGCGGTGACAGCTGAGCTTCCAGGCTATGTATCTGAGACAGAAGTTCTAACGCCTTTTGTTCTCTCACATGCTTCCTGGTAGATGCCATGTGTATAAATTCCCCTCTGAGTACACATTTTAAAGCTCCCCATTCCAAATCCACTCTACCTGTAAAATGTAGATTGATCTCCGTGAATTGGTCTATTACTTGTGGGATGTGTTCTACTACCTTGGTATCTTTTAACAATTGATTATTAAGTTTCCAGATTGCTTCTTTATGTATACTGGGAAAGAGGTACAGTTGTCACTGGATTGTGGAATGGTTGGAGATTACCCCTGGTTCTATTTTACTCTCTGTTACCCCAGATAGGAGTCTGTGGCTGAGCAAGAAATAATCAATTGTTGAGGAAGACCCATGCACCGCAGATCGGAATGTATATTCCCTAGAGACCGGATTAATAATCCTCCAAGTATCACACAGGCCAAGCTGATCTACTAAGTCACGTAAGGACCTCTGTGCTGGGGAGATGCTACTCTTCTTCTTATCAGATTTGTTTAAATCGGGGGAGAATGGTAAGTTCCAATCCCCTCCTAGTATAATAGGTAGTGTGGTGAAGGGTGCAAGAGCAGTCAAGACCCCCAAAAAAAAACTGGAGTGTCTGCTTTAGGGCCATATACACATCCTAGAACAAGCTCTGTTCTATCTAATAGCCCCTTCAAAAACAGATATCAGTCATTTGGATCCCGGATGCATTGTTCACAAGCAAAGGAGACATATCTGGATAGTAAAATGGCAACACCTCTGCTTTGTGTACTGTACCCTGTCATGAAAACTTGCCCAATATATTGCCTCCTGAATAGATTAACTTCAGACTCCAATAAATGTGTCTCCTGTAGGAACGATATGTACCCTTTGAAGTACTAAATGTGCTTCAAAATCTGATACCTTTTTGTTTTGTTGTGAACTGCTCCAATATTCCATGAAAATAATTTCCTGTAATTAGCTATTTCCTATGCCAGTAGGTAAGGATCCAGTATCCAAAGAGTTGTGTCTAGAACCCAAAGATCTATGCCACTCAAACTTCTGATGCCAACTGTTCCCAAAAGCCCCCCATTCACCATGAGATAGCCCCCGATAACCCCAGCCAAATGTAAGATTAAAGTGACCCCCAAAACAGTACAAACCAAATTGCCCCCATTCCAAATAAAATTGCGATGATACACAATATTAGTACAGTATTTAACGTTGCCCCCAACAAAAATTGATCATGGTACATTATGTTCACCTATCAGCAGTACCCTCCCCAGAAATTAGAACATGCTGTGCCACATCCTAAGAACATCCCCCTAAACCTTCAACAAAATATGTAAATATATGATAGGCAGTTAATCCCGAGGGAATCACAGACTTAATTTGCCCCTCCACAATGTTAGCAATACCCAACATGAATGCGTTTAACAGCTGCCTAACTGATTAGAAGGAGAGTTCAACTTAATGTCATATGAAAAACGATAACATCAAACAACAGCATGGTATAACTAGAGAGGTCCAAATAACATAAAGTTACACCAGATATCTGGCAGCCCCAGAAAACAGTATTTGAAAAATCCACTTCCAAGGAGGTTGTATGAACAAAGATAAGTCCCGCGTTATATTGAGGAATATAACTTCTCCCTACGAGTGGCGCATTTGGTCAAGCAAAAAGTAAAGATTCTCCACAGATGAGAGTTCAGATAGCTGCCAACTAAACAGAAACAGTACAGCAATGCTATGGCATGTCACCACAATTGGCGATTCACATCAAAGTCCAAGACAATATTCGCAGGGTGGGCTATAGGACATGTAAATAATAATGTAGTACAGCCGTGGTAATGAGCGGATGAATAGTATACTGACCCCAAAGTTAAACCCCCTTCAAAGTGAAGAGAAAAGCCACTCACAGCTCCACCAAATCAAGCTGCTTACAGTCTTGTCACTTTGTTGTAAAACAGCATGGTAAGAACAGCATGGCAGATTAACAAGTTACATTACGCCAGCCCAAAGCTGAAGAATAATGGGGAAGCACACTCACAGGTTAGATCCATGGTGGTTCATACTTGGGATCCTCAGGCTCTTAGTCAAACACTTGTCACAGCCTAGAAAACAGAATACCAGACAGAAAGTCACCACTCCTGTCAGCGGTTCTTAAAGAGCTCTGGAAAGGCTCCCGTCAGGGCAGACTCTGCAATCTTTGGGTCCTCTTAAGTAAGCCAGTTGCCTTTAATTAGTATCTGGAACCTTGCAGGGTAGCCCATCTTAAATTTAATGCCTGCTGCTAGTAGCTTCGGCAATATGGGATTGAAGGAGGCTCTCCTCTAGTGTACTGTTACTGGTAGGTCCTGTGCCACCCATATCTTTACTGCTTCCCAAGTAACCTCCTGTATCTCTCTGATTTTGGCTAAAACATGCTGTTTCTCCTGGTAGTTGAGGAAATGGAAGATCAGCAGCCGAGGCGGTGTATTCAGATGGGGTTTAGTACATAAGCCCAGAGAATGCATTCATGGTGTAGTTGGGCCCAAATAGAGAAGGGCCTGCAAGTTTAGTTATACGTTTTTGAGTAAAGCGCACCGGATCTTCTGCTTCTCCCCCCTAGATCTTCCACTTTCACCTCTAGTTTAGCCATTCTCTGTCTAGCAGACAAAATTTCTGGATAGAGGCACTCCATTTTTTTCTCCACAGAGATGATTCTGGCCTCGTTGTCTCCTATGCACCTGGTAAGGTCCTCCAGGGCCCCCGCCATGGTTTTTACCTCTATGGTGAGGGAGCGAAGTTCTTCCCAGAAAGGTTGAAATTCAACCAAGAAGCGCTCCACCGTGAGCGTGGTCTGGTCAGTTGAAGATCTGGTGGAGCGAGAAGTGGTAGCAGTTTGTGGTTTCAGCTTTTTGCTGGCCTTTTTGGGTGTTGATGGTGGTGTGTGTCTGGGTAACACCCCCCAAATTTACTTTTATTCTGGGTTTGGCTGTAGACAGACAGACAGGTTCTCTAGTCAAAATATAAAAGGTAATTGCACAAGAAACATTTGGAGGAGCAGTTATCTAGAGATATTGGAGCTGGGTTAGTGGGAGCACTCTGTGAGAGCTGCTACTCGGCTGGCTGCATCACGTGACTCCCTAAGGCCTTTGATATTGTCGATCACCATCTTCTCCATTCCACAATACTTCAATTTGGCTGCTCCCCTGATTCCGCAAAGTAGTTGCACAATTATCTCTCTGGCAGGTCTCAGGCTGTCCTAATAGGTAAAGACTTTTCTGCTACCCTACCTATCCATGCAGTAGTCCCCCAGGGTTCTATACTTGGCCTGCTACTCTTTTCCATGTTCATCAATGCTCTCCCTGCTGACAGCCTAAACTGTCACGCACTTCTTTATGCAGATGACTTACTCCTCTATCACAGCGATAAGTCACTTGTTTCATCTCATCCGCCCTCTCACGTAACTCTGCCTCTGCACATTACTGGTTCCTCTCCAGCAGGCTCCTAGTCAATGAAAAAAAGACAAAGGCTATGCTCTTCGGCTCAAAATCTTTCCTTGCCAAGGTCACTAAAACCACTTCCTCCTTCCTGGTATGCACCCCTGCAGGCCCCCCCCCCTCGAAAATGTCCCCTCTTTCAAGTACCTAGGTGTTAACCCCTGACCCCTCCCTAACCTTCTCTTACCACGTAAACAACACTGTGTGGAAAATCCACCAAAAACTGGGCGCTGCTTACCGTATTAAGCAGTTTCTGTCCCCTGAAGCTCGTCTTGCTATAGTGCAAGGTAACTTATTGCCCCTTCTTGACTACTGCTCCCCTATCTATTCCTCTGTGTCCTCCACCCTATGTTCTCGACTAATCACAACTTACAACTCCATCTGCCCCTTTGTTCTTTGAGCCCTCTACTACACCCACCATTGTTCACTCTACCAGTCCCTATGGTGGCAAGGTCACTTTAAGTATGCTATGGTCTGTGTTGTGGACAATGCCTGTACAAAACCTCAATATGAGGTCAATAGGGGCATGTTTGACTCATGTTTCGACCTTTGTCTATTATTCATCACTGTGTAATAGCTACTACTGTCTATATAAATGTATGGCTGTTGAACTATGTTGGTGCCACCTTGTGGTCCGGGTCATGTCTGAAAACAGTCCATTGGATCAGCACACTTGCCCAGTTAACAAAGACATACATAAATTACTGCACATTACTGGTTCCTCTCCAGCAGGCTCCTAGTCAATGAAAAAAAGACAAAGGCTATGCTCTTCGGCTCAAAATCTTTCCTTGCCAAGGTCACTAAAACCACTTCCTCCTTCCTGGTATGCACCCCTGCAGGCCCCCCCCATGACCCTCCTTGACTACCTATCCACCTTACCCCAGAAGGCTGAACAACTAATTATGGGCGACTTAAACACCAACTGGCTCAGCCCATCATCTGATAATGTGAAGGATGAGCTTGCAGCCCTTGACCTGTCCCAACTGGTCTCTCAGCCCACTAGACTTAACAAAGCAACAGGAACTAGTTCCCTCCTGGATGTAGTCCTCTCTAACCGACCACATAAAGTAGCATCTGTACAAGTCCTTGCAGACTCACTCAGTGACCACTCCCCTGTCATCTGCTTTTGGTCATCCCCTACTCTCAGCCCTGTGTACTGCAGGACCCCTCGACGCCGATTTCTCCCCAGAGGTCTCGTCAACCTCAATCGTCACCTCGCCCAAATCAACTGGACCCCAGTGGCCTGCGCACTTGACATTAACTCTGCCCTAACCTACCTCACCACGGTTTTCAACCATGCCTGTGATCTGTTTGCCCCCTTCAACACACCAAGGAAAAAGAAACAGACTGCTGCATGGATAACTCCTGCACTGATCCAACAACTAAAAAGTAGAGATAACCTTTGGCACTTAGCTAATGACTCTGGTAGAGTGGCCGATGAAGCGAAGCCTACAGGGCAGCCCGCAACGATGCACCTGGACCATCAAGCAGGCTAAAGTAAATACTACCAGGCCGCCTTGACATCCTCCTGGGGCTGGTCCAGAGCTTCTGGGACAACATTAAAGAACTGAATGGTAAAACCCGCTCCCCCACCATCCCAGATTGTCATAAATGGGGCTGTCTCGACTGACCTAACGTGTATTGCTGACTGCCTTAATAAGACCTTCACAGATTTAAGTGCTGTCCTCCCTGCCCACTTTTTTGACCCGGTTGCCACACCCGCGCATACTCCCATTTCCAGGCCACAATTCCACTTCAAAATGATCTCACCCCATGATGCCAAACCGTTCTTAATAAGGTCCCTTGCCTCTCAGAACCTAAGCAACGACCCTCTTGACTCCAAGATACTCCGCCTCACGCTGGATGTCATGATTATCCCCCTCACGCTCATCATAAACAGATCCCTATGCCTAGGCCAATTCCTGGAGGCCTGGAAGCATGCTGAAGTAACCCCCATCCACAAGTCTGGGGACCGTACTCTGCCTAACAACTACAGGCCCATCTCCATCCTCCCCCCATCCAAAGCCTTAGAAAAAATAGTTAACACACAGCTCACGGAATACCTTACTAAATACAACCTTCTATGCCCGGAGCAACATGGGTTTCGCCCCTGGCCATAGCACATCCACTGCCCTTCGGAATTCTCCCACCACATACACTCTGCACTTGACAAAGGCCAGCTTGCAGGGTGGTTTCATAGACCTATCCAAGGCCTTTGACACGGTGTGCCACCCCTGCTACTAAACTCCTAAGCAATCTGGTTTCTCATCCGACCCCTGAAGTGGTTCAAGCTACCTACACAACAGATCCCAAAGAGTCAAGCTAAATGGGACCTTCTCCTCCAACCTGCCGGTACTCTCTGGGGTGCCTCAAGGCTCCATCCTTGGACCAACCTTTTCAGCCTATTCCTGAACACCCTCCTAGCTCCTGTTCCAGCAAAATACTACTCTATGCAGATGACGCCGTAATCCTAGCATCACACCTGACCCATCCCACTCCAAGACATGCTACAAGCGCCTTCCTCCAAACCGAAAATGGTTCAATAACCATCGTTAGTCCTGAATCTAAAGAAACAAAATCCATGCTATTCTCACATCGGCAAAACAGGGCAAAGGACTTTCCCCTCCTCATCACCACCAGCATGCCCCTCCCTCTTGAACAGGTTTCATCCTATAAGTACCTAGGCATCACCTTTGACTCCGGCCTCACTTTCCACGCCCACCTTAAAGCCCTGTCATCTGCCATGAACTCCAGGATCGGGCTTCTCTACCGCCACAAAGACTGCCTCCCCGAACCCGCCTTAAAACTAGCCATCACCTCATCGGTGTTATCGCTGGCTGACTACGGTCTCCCAATTTACGCTGCTGCCGAACACCTCTGCCTTATCTAAAGTCCAGACCTCTATTAATAAAGCCTGTAGGCTCCTTATCGGTGCCACAGCAGAACCCCACACCTGTCTGCTATACTCCGCCACAAAAAATACTCACTCTTGAGGAAAGACTGAAATATCAAACCTGCCTGCTGGCCAAAAGTCCATGTCAGGTCTCTGCCCTCCTGGGGTCTCTGGACCGTTGCAGCTGGCTCCCGGTCCCTGCCTCACCCAAACTCCACCACTGTCACCTTCAGTGTTCCCAGAGCAAGGACCTCTGCTGCCTAAGATCCTTCCATCACTTAGCCCCGCCTTGGTTCAACTCCCTTCCTGAATCGATCTCCAAGATCTCAGGGATTGGCGCTTCAAAATGCGCCCTCCGCCAACATATTATTGATAGCCGATGTTGTAAGTGCTTGTAGCTACCCTCAACCGGTCCCGCCTTGCCTTTCCGGCCCCATGGCACTGATTTTGGTACTACATAACTGTCTAAGACTTGATGTTTAGTTGTATGATGTATCTCTTGCTATATAACAATGCATGTAACTTTACACATGTTTGTACCAGTATAACTGCTGCCTGTAATCTCCAAGTGTGTTTATGTATCTCACCCGTATGTCCATCCCTGTCCCCTAACTCACTTAATTGTTGTCTCCTCCCCCCCAAATGACGAGGTACCTTTGTAAACGAGTCCATGACTCAAAGGTTGTAAAACTGATCTCTCCAATAAATAAATAAATAAAACTAAAATAAAAAAATATATAATATGACAAACCTAAAGAAGAGTTATTCAAGTATCAGAATGTGAAATATCACAAATGGTGAATAGCAATATGGATTCATAACATAGTAAAATACACCAAACGTCAATTTTTTTTTTGGGGGGGGGGAGTCAAGATTTGCTGTTTGAATATTCAGCTTCTAAGAGGTTCCTGCAGCTCCAATTTTTAGTTCCTATAAGTTCTCAATCTACTGGCAACCTAAGGATTAAGCCGTGCAGTGCTGGACAGTAACTAGTTACTTGTAATACATGGTTATCTTTTTTTCCCCTATGGAATCAGTGACATCACAAACTCATAATACTATACAGGAGCTCTGACATCAGAAAGTCATAATGCTATAATTCTGATTTTGGATCAACAGTATTATGAGACAGAATGTTTGGAATGTTCCGTACATTACATTATATTATATGCACACCCTTCCCCATCTTTTATTTTACATAATATATTGAGCATCAATTTTTTCCAGTCTGGATTTGTGTCTGTCTGTCACATCACACACACACATACACACACACACACACACACGCTCTCTCTCTCTCTCCCTGCCAACTCCCTCCATTCACTTACATAGTTGCTTTGTTTTCTTTTGCCGGTTGTTTCTGTTGCTTTTTTTTTTTAACTTACAGTTTGCCTTGGGAGAGATCACTGAGCATGCATAGTGATGCGCAATGGTGGGCGACAATCTCACATTGCCATGCCACAACACTGTGACGCGCGGTCCAGTGTGCGATGGCCTATCGCACATGTGGCATGAATAGGCCATTGCATACCAGTAGCCTGTACTGTGCACTCCTGCTTCAGACTACCTGAGTCAGATAATGCCTCATGCACAGGCAGCTGGGCTCAGAGCCATGAACTTTGGGAAGGTGGAGTTAGTCAACCTGGTGGCACTAGTCATGCCACTGGAGGGGCAGCTCTTTGGGTCCCAGGACCTCACTGAGACATGCTGTGCAGTGTGGGCGAAGGTGGTGGAGCGCCTTGTGTGCAGAACAGGTGTGGAGTGCATGGGAGAAAAGTGCAGGCACCGCTATGGTGACCTGCAGTGCCGGGACCCAGACAGGCTCAGGAGCCTTCGTAATCAGGCACACAGGGGTGCAGTGCCACATCCAGGTAAGTCACAATAACTTACTGCAACTCTAGCAGGCAGAAG
Organism: Neoceratodus forsteri; assembly: GCA_016271365.2. Taxonomy (NCBI): domain Eukaryota; kingdom Metazoa; phylum Chordata; order Ceratodontiformes; family Ceratodontidae; genus Neoceratodus; species Neoceratodus forsteri. The sequence goes on from JADMNL010000024.1 coordinate 405,424,542, forward strand.
TTTGGTTCCGGGGGGGCAGTGTGCCATGGTGCAAGGCCCTCCCACCCCCACCACACACACACACACACACACACGTGTGGCAAGCCCTGCTGATGCTGCATTCAGGGTGCAACCATAGCCACCGTGCATAGACATGTGCGGCATGGTGCATGACGGGGGGGGTGCATTGGCACTGTGGCGGGCGTATTGTGGTTTTGATGGTGGCACGGCACACATCAATCCACACACTACAATGGTGGGCATGGGCTAGGGTGCTGTGTGATACTACATGCTGCCCATGGTGCAGTGACTTTGGGTTACTGAGGAGGTGGCTCCATCACTACATGCTGGCACCAGTGGTGTTGCTGTGGTTCACAGATGTGGGGGTACACACCTATTATCACCTTACAGTGCTCTTTGCTTGTGTTTCCCTCGCAGGGCCGGCAGACAGGCGGAGGGCCGCAATGGCAGTGGAGGCCAGGCTCACTAGGGCCAGTGGAGGAGGAGGCCGGGGATCGAGTTGTGTGGGTGCAGGTGAGTGTTCTGCTTGTGCATTCTCTGTGTGTTCATTGTGGGGGGGGCAGTGGACACTAGAGACCACTGTCTGCCACATGTGCATGTCTGTGTGCTGCATGTTGCCCACATACATGGGGTGTCGCCATGGCGGCATGTGCTAGAGCTGCAGTGCACATGGCTCCTGTGTGTCTGTCCACCATGTACGCAACTCCTGAGGACCATGAGCACACTGTGGTGCTCCATTGATGTTCAGACAGGGCCTGCATGATTATGCATCTGCACATGCTGTGTGGGACATGGCTGCATGCTCCTCTGCACGTCACTCTGCATGCACATGTGGACCTTGTGCTGTTTCAGTACCATTGCATGGTCACAGTGTGGCACTGTGTGCAGCCTGTTGCTGGTGTGTGGTGTGCGTGGTGGGCTGTCAGCCGTTGCTGTGGGGGCTGCCTCCTGTACACTCACATGGTGGGCAAGGGGGGGGCAGGTGTGGACTATGGCACTTAGTTCCTGTTGTCTGTGTTCCCACTGTAGGTCCACAGGGAGTCCAGCCCGGTGTGCCATGGAGGAGGAGAGGAAGAGTCTGTGGTCGGCAGGCACAAATACAGCTGAGGAGAGCACTCGGGTGGACATTGGTGCCACTGTACTGGAGACAGGGGAAGCTCCTGCAGGCAATCACCCTGCCCGTGAGGGTGCTGCAAACCGGGGACAGGAGGGGTGGATGCCGGGCTGTGGCCCATCCAGGACATTAGGCCACTGGGCCAGTTGTATATAGCCTCTTTGTTGCTTGACCCCCCACCCTCCATGCCCATCCCCATTGCCAGTTGTCTTCCCCTGTTCCCCCACCACCGTACCGTCCCCCTACTGTGTGCTATGTTTCCTCTTACTGTGTTGATTCCCACACCACCCTATCCTTGTTCATAGATTATTGTACCTTCGTAAATACTTACTTGTGTTAATTTTCTTGTTTGAGTAAATATTTTTATATTGATGAAGGTGGCAGTGGTCATTCATTGTACCTTGTGCTGGTGCTCTGTTGTACTTGTTGGTTTCCACTGTACTTTTGTTCCCATTCGCACATGTGCACCTGTGGTGCTGCGCATCCATGCACCCTGTCCACCTTTCAGGCACACTACAGTGTGTGCCCTCCTTGTTGCGTGTGGCCTGTTGGGCGGCCTTCCACCGTGCTGGCTTGCACATTGCTCCTATTCTGTGTGCGGTGCGTGCGGGTTGATTCTGTTGTAATGGTCTCCTGTTGTTGTGCTGCTCTTCTTGTGGTCCACATTGCCTGACGACATGTTCCACCTGTGCAGGATATGGCCTTCAGCCTGAGTGCCATTGTGCCTGTCCCCCTATATGCACCTGTGTTGCAGCTCCCATGTCCACCCTGATGTATTATTGTACACCTGGACATGTGTTGCACCCTCTGCCATGCTGACCGGTGCACCTCTGCTGCTGTGCCCCACCTTACTAGTCACCCCTGTGAATGGCGTCTGTGCCTGTTGATCCCCTGTGTTGTGTGTGTGTCTGGTGCTTCCAGGTGTCACCACGTGTGCTCTGTCTGTGCACCTCATCTGCTTTGGCCTCGCTTCAGCCCTTTGGCCCTCCGCCAAGTCCCTGCCGGTCTATTCACCCGTGTCCTTTGTGCCACTGCAGTCTCCCCCTGTTGCTCCTGTGTCCCTTGCTGGCCTGCTCCTTATTCAATGTTGTGTGGTCCAGGGTGCGCTGGGGCATCTCAGGTTGCGCCATGGTGCTTCAGTGGTATTCAGAGTGGGGATGCACATAGTGCATCTTGCGGCGCATCCTTCTGTGAATACCATTGTTTGGGGATGGCGCATCTCATTTGCCCCAGCACATCTCATTTGCACCGAGTGCATCTGCCTTGTGAATCCTGCCCTAATTGTATTACATTGCATTTTAAAAGTAACTTCTCTAAACCAGATGGTGGCATTGGTAGACCCTCCAGATTTCTGTAATACCATCCAGAGCAGAGAAGGTTACTTCTCACTTAATGATTTTAACGTTCCAAGAGGTAGGTAGAGGCTAATGCTATAATTCTTATTAGGAGAAAAATGGAAAGGAAATACAAGACCTGTTTGAAGAGGTATCTAAGAAATAAAGGAGTATAGGAAAAAAAAATTAATTTTCGGAAAAGGGAAAATTAAGTGTCATTTGTGTGGAGCATTACAATGTATTTTTTTTTTTAGCTTACAGAGTATGTAATAATTGGTGGTTGAACAAAAGTATCTTCATGTATCTGGTTGCTTGGCTACAGGTTAAAGCCCTCAAAGAACTAATTATTGTCATAGAAGGAAAGCAAGCCACTTTTGAGAATTTCTATCCAGGGACCACCTTGACTACAGCAAATTTTAAACCAGTCACATTGCTTTGATGTTTTTCAGCTGAACTCAGGAAGTCTCAGCTCTCAAGTAAGACCAGTGCTCCCAGCCCCGATAAGTTGATC